>JAGFMF010011828.1:110562-210418 GCA_019455555.1 Galemys pyrenaicus
GCCCGCTGCTCCCCTCAGCAGTGTACTTCCATTGATCTGCCTGTTCTGCTCCCGCTCTCTGTGGTGAATCCTCTCACCCCCCACACTTCTGGCCTGTACTGCAGTGCTTGTGTGCATAAATAAATAAATCTTTAAAAAAAAAATCCATCATTTCTCTGACTGCAATTAATGGGCCCATGGTGAGGGTTGGGGGACACAGCCCATCCCCCTCAATAGTTCTAGCCTTACAGTCAACCCCGGTTTCACATGACAGCCAACCTTGAGCTAACTTCTAGAAGTCCATGCATGCAGGAGGTGTTTGGGACAATTTTGTGGACTGCATCAGACTCGGGCTGATGGACTGCACGCGTCCCTGTCCCTAGCACAGCTGCAAGAGCACTGAGGTGGTCGGTCCGCACGTGCCAGTCCGGGAACTCTCCCGGGAAGGTTCCCTCGGCTCCTGGACTCGAAGCAGCCCTAACTTTGGACACTGCCTAGAGACATGGCTTGCCCCCGTGGTGACAGGAAGCTTGTATCGCAGTTAAAATGGCCACAGAGACTCGGGTTCTGCACAGAAGAAGAACGGGCCCAAAAGTGGAGACATCAGCTTCTCATGAGACAGTCTACCAGGAAAAAAAACGTGGAAAAAAAATAGCAAGGGAGACACCCCCACCCCGCCCTCTCCACAGTGGCTTCCACATCCCTTCTACCTGCGAGTGGAGCCCAGAGACGTGACTCTGAGACCCTGGGAGCCAGAGGAGTACAGGCCCGCCTTGTCTGCCCGGGTGTAAGAGCCTGTCAGCAGGGCCCACCCAGGAGCCCAGGCTGAGGGGAGCAGACATGTTTCCCACGTGGAGAGGGAGGAGGGCTGTGTGGCCACGGGGGCGCCCAAGGCAAGAAGGCTTAGGGCTTGTCTTCCTCATACCCCTTGGCCTTGCTGGCACCTCCACACTGACTCCTAAATTCCAGGATTCCAATGCACCTCCTAACAGATGAACCCACATACCTGCCCCCCTGCACTCCCTTACTGAGGGGCTGGTGGTGGATGGGGGCTGCGGAGTAACGCTTCACAGGGAAACCCAGGCAGCCTCGCTTCACTCCCAGCTGCCAGCCTCATGCCTCCTCAGATGCTCTCTCGTTTCCTCCCCCCCCCCCCAGCTCCCTTCCAGCAGTCCCTCCCTCACCTCCAGGACCGCTCAGTACCTAGACGGCCTCACACCATAGTGGCTGAGGTCTGGGCCTCTCGCAGGGCCATGGTCAAGTTACACATGGCCTTGCTTCCGGATGCAAGATGTTCACAAGTGCCCAGCCCAAGGCCACGGAGGTATCGTGGGGATTCGCATGCACCTGTTTCCCTGATACAGATTCTACCCCAAGGAGCCAAGCCCGGCCTGCCTTTAGACGAGAACATGCCCCCCCAGGCCAGAGGCGACTTCCAGGGGGCTACAGCAGCAGAGTCGCCCCCGCCCAGGACACAGAGTTGCCCACTGGCCTGGATGCCGAAAGACCCGTTCCTAGGATGTGGGGACTCCTCTGTCTGACATGGACCAGGATAGATGGGGAACCTGGTGTGCCGGTAGTATCTCCAGTAGGCAGGAGATCAACCCCCATCTCTAGGCTTCAGAGATGCCCACACCCCAGGACTGCCTTCGGGATACCTGGGAGCCCATTCCTTGACAAAACTGCCCTCCGTAAGGTAGGGTGGGCTGGTGCTTGGGACGGAGAGCCCCCCTCATGCAGGCTGCCTCAGCACTCTCCAGCAGGCCCTGGGTCTGGCCCCCATTCCTGGCCTAGTCGGCAACTCCTACCTTTGCTGAGCAGCTCTGGCTCCCATGTGATAGCTCCTCTCAGCTGATGCTTCTCCAAGGCTGCTGAAGCCTGAACCACTGCAGTGAGCGGTGAGAGGCAGCCGGCAGAGCAAGATGCTTCGAGGGCTTCTGGGTCCTAACGGCCTCCTGCTTCTCACCCAGCCCCTCCTAGATACTTAAGAGCAGAGAGCCAGTCACAGAGCCCCAAGGCAAGGCACCCAGGAGTGGCCCCAGACCTCCTCATTCTCTCAGGTTTACAGTGGCATCTCAGAAGCCTGGGGGGCTGGTGGTGCCAGGCAGGGAAGACCCTTCTGGCCAGTCTGCTGAAGTAACACGGAGCACTCAGAGTCAGAACAGCCAGGTTTGAGGCCTGGCTCTGTCACCTGCTAGTAGTGGACCTTGGGCAAGTCGTTCCCATTTCTGGCCTTGGCTTCTAATGTGCTCAGAGGAAGTGTAGGGTAGATGAGCCTTGAGATGCCCCGACAGCCCTTCGTGGTTTCATGTACTATCAGGACCAAGATGCTTTTGTAGCAGCCGCTGCCAGTGAGACACAGGGCTGCAGGCTGGGCCCGCTGGGCCGAGGCTCTAGGGTGTGATCCAGGGTTTGGCTCCTTGGAAGCTGCTGAATGTGTGTGGAGAACAGAGGGAACGTGGCCGTCATGCTTGAAGGGGAGCTGAAGGCCTTATCCGAACCCTAGAACCCTCATCGTTACATCTCAAAAAGAGGTGTCAGGATGCACGTTTATCTGGCGAGGAGCTGAGAGCTGATGGTGTGGGGGAATCTGAGTTCTCCATGAGCCCCATGTGGCACCCCACAACCCTGCCCCTGTAGGCAGGGTGAGCCAGCCAGGCACTTGGGAAGGCCCAGAGTGGTGTGGATCTGTGCGCCTATAGACAGAGCTGGGAGCACAGTCCACGGAGGATCCCAAGCCACGTGCTAAACCTTTGGGGGTGAGTGAAGGAGCGTAGCTTCCCTCAGATTCTGAAGAAAAGTTTATTTGGGTGTATGACTGACACCCAAGGACAGGATTTTGATGACAGAGCTGTAGGACATCCACACAGCTCCTGGCACCCCTCTCCTGAGACTCAGAGGCGTGAAGAGGGCCATGAGCCTTGGGGCCTTCAGGCCCGATGCCAGCTACAGCACCCCACCACTGAGACATGTCTCCCCAGAAATCCCATCTCCGAAAGGAAAGGGAGGGAATTCTGGAATTTTTTAAAAATATATTTATTTTATTTATTTATGCATATAAGAGCTGGGGTGCAGGCCAGAGGTGTGGGGGTGAGAGGGTTCACCAGAGACAGAGTGGGAGGCAGAACAGGTGGATCCACAAAAATACCATGCTGAGGGGAGCAGCGAGGAGACAGGAGAGGTCTGCTGTACCATGTGGGTCCGCTCCCTGGCGGGGGATCGAATTCACGCTACAGTGACTGGCTATAGCTTCATAGCACTGAGACTTTAACCCCTGAGCCACCAGGGAGGCTCCATTCTGGAATGGTTTACCAGACCCAACCCAGAGAGCCCGAAGGACAGTGGATTACCTGGGGCACTCAGAAGGTCAAGGGCAAAGAGGCTGCAGACCAGCCCAGAGCTGCCCAGTGACCGCTGCCCTCCTGGCCACCACCCTTATATATGCTGCCCCCGTCCTCACAGCTGTTGTGTGAGAACCCTCACTCCCCTCCCCACTTTACAGGCGAGGAAACAGGTGTCCGAGGTCCAGTGGCTTCCCCAGTCACATAACCATGAAGTGCCAGCCCCCATGCTTGGCCCCAGGTCTGCTTGAAGCCAAAGTGTGTATTTAGTCCTTCTCCACAGGTCCCCACAACCTCCCTGCAGGCCTGACATGAGACTCTGGGCTGAAGCCCCAAACCAGTTCCATACAAGTAGCCACTGCCTTCCCAAAAACAGCCTAAAAAACTAGATGCTCTGAGAACAGGGAAATAAATTAAAATATCACATTAAAACTCCTAGATGGCAAAGTGGTCTTATCAGGCCTTGTGCTGTTGTGTGGGCAAGATCACCTTGGCCGCACCAAACCTTTGGCACCAACCAGGTAAAGCCTGTTCCTCATCAGCACCTACCTCCTTCCCGCAGGGCCCAGCCCAGACTGCCAGGGCCCCATTCTCAGAGGCTCAGAAAGAACCACAGCAGACTAGGGCGCATCAGGACAGGGCCACTGAAAGAGCTTCACGGGCTGTGGCTCTAGCTGGGCTCCGCTCCACTGGTAGTGAAACTTGGGCTGCCAATTGCCACCTGTGCCTTAGTTTTTCCACCTATAAAATGGGCAAACTTCTTCACTCTGCAGCTTCCTTAATAAGATGCTGTACAAACACAGCGTCTCAGGCTTGGGGGAGCTAGTCCAGTTATCCTGGCTGATCGGACAATGCGTGCAGCAGGCAATCGCCAGGTCTCAAGGCCCCTCCCAGAGCAGGTTCTAGGTCATCTAGATATGCATGGGGTGGGGCTGGGGGGGGTAGGTATCCACCGCCTCCTTGTCCTGGCCCAGGGGCAGATGATAATAGTGATATTGCGGATCCTTTTTTTTTTTTTTTTTAAGATGTATTTATTTATGCATACAAGAGCCAAGAGCTGGGGTACAGGCCAGAGTCACAGGAGGAGAGAGGCTTCATCAGACAGAGTGGGGGAGCAGAACAGGCAGTGGGTGAGGCAGGAGAGGTCTGCTACGCCACGTGGGTCCTCTCCCTGGCCAGAGGCAGGGATCGAACACGTGCTGCAGTGGCTGTGGTTTGCTTCTTAGTGCGCTGCTTAACCCACTGCGCCACCAGGGAGGCCCTGGAAGGCACTTCTTATGTTGCTTGTCATTGAACTTTATCGATCAGAGTTTGGAGTAACTACTGACATCTATATCCTCCAGCCCACCCTGCCCAGCCTTCCTGGAGAGGAGCACGGCGGACATGGGACACCAACAGAGCCACTGAGAGTGGTCTCGCCAACCACACCAGAGATCCATGGGTCCCCATGCCGCACCCATAGCCAGGAGGGGGCTCCTGTTACAGGTGGGGGATGGTGGGCACCCCTTTCTCAGTATCATGGTGCCGAGGGCTTGCTCCTGGGTGGGGTGGTGGGGCCCTACCCAGTCCTTGTCACCGGCACCTCTTGACATGGCCATGCCCCACCCCCACCCCACTTCCTGCCTCCTCAAGACAAGACCTTGAAGCCGACCAAGTTTATCTTCCATCCATCCAGCCATTTGTTCGGGGACTGGCGCTCGGTGCTCTCCCTGCCCAGGGCTCTCCGCGTGTCGCCCCTGGCTGCTCCGTGCTCCCACCGCCTCCTTCTCTGCCCCTGTCAAAACTGCTCTCAGGAAAGAGGCTGATAAATCCATTCCCACTGATAGCGCAACGGGTCCTCTCTCCCCGGAATATTAACAGTTTAACGGGGAACAAAGGGAAGAAGCTGTTGGGGTTCCAGCCCAAGCAGGGGCGTTCCTGAGATCCCAGTGGGGACTGCAGCAGCCTACGCCCCAGCCCGGCCAGCCTCGCATCCTCTCTGCACCCCTGGTCTGTATGGATACCCCACCCTTCCCAGGTGGAAAGCAGGCTCACAGCTGGGACAGCCCCCCACCCCGAAACTTGGCTCCCCTGACTGTCCAGAGCCCCCTCTGCTAGCACCAGCCTTGTGTGCTCCCTGGCTGTACCCCACCCCCATCACCTGGGGGGCAGGCTGAGGGACTGAGGAGGAGCCAGAGGAAGGCAGAGGTGAGCGCCTTCCATTCTCTGTCCCCCACAGTCTGGCCTACACCCCCTGCCAGGAGCCGAGATCCAACAGTATATTCAGCCTGCAGCTGCCACTGGTCATGTGAGCCCATTGCTAGGTTACAGGGACCCAAAAATAAACCCTTCCCAACCAGATTAGAAACCGGGGCCTCGGCTGAACCAGGCTCAAAGGAACAGCAGGAACGCCCACGGTGCTTGTGCAGGCCGGCCTGGGGTGAGGTCAGGGAGCCTCCTCCAGGCTGCCCACCCTTCCCTGGGGAGCTGGGGCTCAGTGCTGGACCCCCCAAAAAATGCCTAGAGGGCTCCTGGGTCTTGGGCAACTATGGAAGAAATAGACCTACAGGCCAGGGGCCTCTCCTCACTAGCACTCGGGACCCCAGGCAGCACCCTCTGCCTGTTCTCCCCACCGTGGGCTGCGCCACCCCTTGGTCTCCCCCCACCCACCCTAGTATGCCCGCAAAGCACCATTAACTGCTCGCCCGGGGGCCTGCTGGGCCGTCTGCACCAACTGTCCTTTTCTGGACACGGGCAGGGAGGCCCCGCTGTGGATGTGGACACAATGCTGGCCACTTCACGCGGGTGGCTGGCCCCCAGCAGTCTTCTCCGTTAGTTCAATAACCCCCGTTTGCAGAGGGGGAAACTGAGGCTCAGAGAGGTTAAATGACTTTCTTAAAGTCACACAGTTGAGGCGCTGGGGTTCAAATCCCAGGCATTTGGGTTCAGTCTGGGGATGGGGCCAGGAAGGGAAGCACAGCGAAGGGAAGGAAGTCCCTCTGCGGCCTGATAACGGGCACTTTACTTACCCGAGTCAGGGGCGTTTCCTCCCCACGCCCTGAGCCAGACCACCGCTTCCTGGGCCGTACGCGTCCTGCTCTGTGACTTTGGGTTCTCTTACCAGGTTCCCTCTTGGTGTTGGGGGCTGAGGGGGACGCACACAAGTGCCCACTGACCAGCACCCCTCTCCAGGGGAATCTCAACATGGAGTCAGAGCGGCAGAACGGAAACGATGGCCATCTTCTGGACAAGTAGGCCAGGAGGGGAATTCACTTGTTCAAGGCTCCACAGGCAGAGGGTGAAGACACTGTGACCAGAATCCAAGCGTCCGGCTTCCACTCCTTTTTCTGCCTGTCACTAGGTGTGGCTTGTCCGTCGGACCTCAGCATGCCCCAGCACTTGGTTCCTGTCCTCGACGTCTCCAGGGTGCTCGCTTCAGCACAGTGACCTTGCTCCCCAGCAGCGTTCTGAGGAAACCAGGCTTCCCCCACATCTCCCCATGTGGGTCCTTGCCTCCCCGTTCTGAGCACACTCCTGGAGCCTCTGGAAGCCTCAAATCCCCCATTCCTACCTCCTTCTGCTTCCAGCAGCCCAAGCTGCACACACCTTTTCCCTCAGTTTGAGAAATGCTCATTGTGCTTCTGCTACATGCAAAGTGAGGAAGGGGTACAAAGATGAGCAAATACAACCCTTGCCCTCCTGGTCTTCCGGGTGTAACGTGGGGACACAGCACATTGTAAGCTTCAAGGGAGAGCCAAATTACTGTGGCGAGTGAAGAAAACCTGAAGGGCCTCCCTGGTGGCGCAGCGGATTGAGCACCGCACTATGAAGCATCCACGGCATGAGCAACGCGAGTTTGATCCCTGGCCAGGGAGGGGACCCACATGGCGCAGCAGACCTCTCCTGTCTCCCCTGCTGCTCCCCTCAGCAGTGTATTTCAGTAGATCCACCTGTTCTGCTCCCCACTCTGTCTCTGGTGAGTCTTCTCACCTCCTGCAACTCTGGCCTGTACCACAGCTCCTGTATGCATAAAAATATAAATCTTAAAAAAAAAAAAAGAAAAAGTGAATCTGCTCCCATTAGGAAATATGGGAAGACTTCCTGAAGGAGGTGGCATGGGTCTTAAAGGAAGGAAAGGATTTTAAGAGGAGTAATTAAAGCAGAACAGGAACGTAGTCCAGATGGAAGGAGCAGGCCTAATATAAACATGGAGTACTGGGGCACTGTGAGTTGTCCAGTTTGAAAGTGAAGAAGTGAAAACAGAGACGGAGGGCCTCATCAACCAGATGAGAAACCAGACTAAAATGTCAACACAGCAAAATGTTTGGAGCAGGGAGACACAGGGCCACAGATGCGTCGTCTCCTGTATTTCAGTGAGTCAGTCGGTAAGCACTTTCTCAACCCACAAGTACCAGAACAAGGGGTTAAACGCAAGGCTGGGAATTGTCCTAGTTGCAGTCCAGAGAGAGGAGAAAACAATGCATAATCCTGAAGGAGATGGTGCCCGTGAAACACAACAGAGGGGACTCAGCGGGAAGGCGAGACCAGAGGCGAAGCGAAGTGCAGAGCAAATGGCCCTCCACGCTTCCCGGTGGGGCTCAGAGCCCAGTGCTTGAGCCACCACCAGCGGTCCATTCTGTGGGGAGGAGGTGAAGGGTGGGATGGTAATTTGAATGCCTGAAATTATTCCCTACAAGTCATGGTGTCATAAGACGCTGACCAAGGCCTCCCTGGGGGCGCAGCGGGTTGAGCGCCATGCTGTGAAGCATCCGCAGCAGAGCGGTGCGAGTTCAATCCCCGGCCAGGAGGGTGACCCACATGGCCCAGCAGACCTCTCCTGCCTGGCCCGCTGCTCCCCTCAGCAATGTGTTTCAGTCCATCTGCCTGTTCTGCTCTCCACTCTGTCTCTGGTGAGTCCTTTCACCTCCCATGACTCTGGCCTGTACTCCAGCTCTTGCATGCATGCATAAATAAGTCGTTAAAAAAAAAAAAAAGGAGCTGCTCAACCTGACATGCAGGTCACAGCTCCCTGGACCACCCAGTGGCTCATTCCAGTTAATTCCTTGGCGCAAGTCTGAGAACTGAGAACTGGAGCAGGGGCAGGCTTTCCCAGCCTGGGCCTCAGTCCCCGTCAGTGCCGGCCTCTGACTCCGGGGGGCGCCCCTGCTCCATGTCTCTTAGCAGCAGGCTGGTCCTGGAAGCCTGTGAGCCTTACAGCAGCCTCCTCCTTCCTTTTCCAGGCTGGGCACCACTGGGCACGGGGACAGGGGCCTTGTGGCCTCTTTCCCAGCCATCCTCCTTTCCCTCGATACTCCTTGGATTCCTAATCCACCTGAAAATGGGACTGGTAGGGCCACACTCCGAGACTCAGGGCTCTTTAGGGATGGAGAGAAGGCGGGTGAGTGGCCCCTTAGGGCGATGGTCAGCCCTCGNCCCCGCGCCCCCCCCCCCCCCGGTGTTAGGATCCTACTGCAGAACGGTGTGTGCAATGCCCATCTCTCCAAAGACATAGCCTGGAAGGATAGCCACGGAGTGTGCAAATCTGCTCTGCACTAGGACAGAGGTCCTTGAAGGGTGAGGCTCTGGGTGTGAATGAGTAACCATCTCTTTATTTCAGGGTCCCCAGGCTGCCCTGACAGCCAGGAGCCACAGGGGGGCAGTGTTGGCCCAGAGCTGCAAAGAGTAACTAGCAGTCTGGGGCTAGTCTCCTTTCCAAACCCCCACTTGCTTTGTTCCTCCTGGGGGACCTGCAGTCCAGTGAGTCCTGACCTTTTCACCTTTTTGACCTCCCACAATCTTAGCTGGGAGGTCCAGGCCAGAGGACCAAGGCTCCCAAGAGGAAGTCCCTCCTACTCTTGGGGCGGGCGGGTGTGGGGAAGAGCCCTGAGCTCTGCCCCGTGAGCTGTGTCCACAGGCTCCAAGACTGGTCTCCTCGCTGCTCAAGCCCTGGCTTCCAAACACGAGGGGCTGGACTTGGCTTCCTGCGTCCCCCAAGGTCCTTCGCAGCTCTAGAATCTGGGTCCGGGTCATCAGCTGCTGTGCTCGCGTGACCTCTCTCTCTGGGGCCTGGTAGCTTGAGAGATTGGGGACAGCGGCCAGGGGGTGGTGGAGGAAATTGCAGTGGACGCCCTTCCCTCCTGGGGATTACCAGGAAGAAATTCAGTCCTTGGGAGGGACCCAGGAAGGGGCGTGCAGGGTCAGGAGGACCCCTCGAAGCCGTCCCCGCAGCTGGGCCTGTATGTGACTGTGAGAGGCAGGGCCAGGGCTGGCTGACGTGTGTCTGGTCCCAACCTCCTCCAGAAGGTGTGGGGCCAGACTGTGCTGCCCGAGGAGGAGGCTGCAGAAGTCTAGCTCCCCGCCCTCTGGCTCCCCCGTCATCTCTCCCTTGCCTCCTTACTCCCACACCTTGCCCGCTGCTGCCCTGCCCTCACCCAGAAAGCAGAGCCTTCAGCCTGGATTCGAAGGGAAGGGCCCTGCCTAGCCCCATCTCTGGACTCCTGTTCACTCCTCCCTCCAGGCCAGCCCTGTTCCCGGTGCCTCTTTGACCCCGGCATTGTCCTCTGCCCCTGTAGCATCACCCAGGGCGGGATATACTGAGCCAGCACCTGTTCCCCGGTGGGACATCAGATCTGACTCCTGGGACCCGACCCTCCCGGGCCCGGGGGTGTCAGGATTCTCATATCTCCTTTTCCCATTGATGGCCCCATTTCTCCCTTTCTCTTTCCTGTGATCTCTTTCATTGACTGTGTCCTATTCTCAGAACTCTCCAGGCTCAGAACCTCTCTGCCCCGGGCCTGTGTTCCCTGCCTCTCTCTCTTTGCCTCAGTATACACCTCTCCCTTTCCACATCTCTCCACCCTCACTTCCTCCTCTGCAGTGAGTACATTGAGAATCTGATCCATCCCTCCTGGACTGAGGGTATAAGTAGCAGAGGGAGGCTGGGCTCCGAGCCGAACATTCTGCTGCTGGCCTCTTCCTTGCAGCCGGGGGCTTGGGCAGGCACGACCAGAGGTGGGGCAGGGTCTGGGCAGGGTTTCAGGGCCAGGACTTGGAGGGTCGGGACTGCAGGCCCCTGCACAGAGGGAGGGGGTGATGGCAATCTTGTCCAGAGCTTCGCAGGCAGGCCAGGTCCGCCCAGCACCTCGGCCACGGAATCCCTGCTTCGGTTGCTGGAGGACTCTGGGTCCCAAGACGCCTGGGGTCATTGAAGAGCCCTGCCCCCTCCTCCAGGGCGCAGCTGCGAGGGCACAGGTGGCTGCCAGCAGACAGCAGCTGGGGACTGGAGTGGAAGCGGTGTCCCCAGGAAACAGGCCACACGCTCACCCCAGCCAGCTCCCCGCCTAATTAGAGACCAGAACGGGCATTGATCGTCCCTGAGCTCATTATGTCACAGCTGGGGAACAGCTGGCCAGTTTTTTCCAGGCCATTAGCTGCGCCATGAAGTGGAGAGAGGGAGGGGTGGGGACGCAGGATCAATACCCCGTCTGTCTGTGGGGGAAGCGGCCAAGTGGCTGCCTCGGCTGGCACTCGGGAGGTGCTTCTCCCCAGGGCTGCCGCGGGGCCGGGTCCCTCAGAGTTCACACCGCGGGCAGCCCGGGCAGCTGGCCTGGCTGCTTCTGGACCGAGCCCAGCCTGGCCCGCAGGGCCTCTGAGCCTTCTCCCTCGGGATCAGAAGGGAGGAAAGAGGTTCAGGTTACCCACGTTGGTCTCCGAGGAGACCTCCGAAGTCCAGCTCCTTTTCACCCCTGCAGCTAGAGGACACTTTGCGCAGCTGTTTCTGCTGGCCTGGGGCCCACCTCCCTGTGCCCTCTGGGCCGAGCAGGCTCAGTTTCAGGGTGGGGAGAGGACAGGGGACACTCGGGCCCTTGGGAATGGAGGGTGGTGGGAGGAGGCAGGGAGAGGTGATAGTGCTCATCCCTTTCTCCCTCTCCCTGGTGAAGAAGCTCCGGCTGGTCAGCTGGCACGCTGGAGGTAGGAGGAAAGCCGTGTACACACGCACTCTTGACCCAGGAGGCCTGCCGTCAGAGGGAAGTTCAGTGTTACCCTAATGAGCCAACTTTTTAATTATGGAGTCAGCAAGCATCAGGGCTGGGAGAGACCTTCGAAATAGCCTGAGCCAAACTCCCCGCTCGCAGAGGGAGCGCCAAGGCGCCTGAAGCTGCACGGGCCTGGCTGCCGCTGCAGGTGCTCCCGGTTCCTCTCCTGTTTGTTCTATGCCAATCCAGCTCCAGGTGTCAGGGCACACGCCTCCAGCCGTTAGGAGGACTGCTGGGTTCCCTGCCACACCCCACATCCAGAACCTTCTTGGGCAGCAGTACCCATTGCCAGAAGTCCTGTTGAGTGCAGCTGCTGGGTCCCTGGTGATCTCGTCTCCCTGCTGAACAGCGCCCAGGCTGTGCACAGTGCGAACTCCCACCATAGCACAGGGTCAGAGGGCCTGACTCACACGTACCCAGCCCTGAAGAGCCCGCGCTGATGCAGCTAGAGGCACACAAAGGGAGACGGGCCCTTCGACTTTACTGCCGGGTTACAGAAGCGGAAACGGTGCCCCAGAGACCAGAAGGGGGTTGCACAAGACACACAGGTGGTCAGCGGCAGATCTGAGGCTCTGTGCCCCACCGCAAGTGATCAGTGTGGGTTCCCTTCTGCCCCGGGGCGTTGGTGCTCAGTTCCAAAAGTCACTGATCAAGAGCTGGCGGCTCACTCTCCACCAGCCCTGCAAGTCCCAGAACTGACCATGAAGGTGCCAGAGAACACGCTTTTTCCCAGGGAGGGGCCTGGCCCAGCAAGAGGCTCAGCGGCCCTCACCCCTGCTGCCCGGGCTGTTCCTTCTCCAGTGGGGCTTTGTCTCCATTCGGTCAGGAGGCCCTGCTACCCAGAGGGGTCAAGCAGAGACCGGCTGGGCTCCCCTGTGTCTGTCTGTCTGTCTGTCTGTCTGGATCCAAGAAGTGCTCAAGGCAGAGGGACTCTAAGAACTTGCTGTTGCTAGAACGTCCTCCAGCCTCATTCTCAGGGGTGGAATGAATTCGGAGAGACAGTACTGCTCCTTCTGCTGGCGTTGAGGGGAGAGATGTACACGTGGCCTAAGGAGAGGGCATCAGAGAGGGCACCCAGGTGAGACCGGGCCAGCTCCCCAGGGCCGATGGCAAGGAGCTTCCTTATCTCTCCGGGTTCCAGAACAGGCAGTGACAGCCCTGAGCCGAAGATGCACAAGATACAGGAGATGCAGAAGACACGGTTCTAGCGCAGCGTGTGGGAAGGAGGTGACAGACAGAGGCCCCTGGCACAGGGCGGGGAGGGGGTTGCCGTACAGGGACTCTGGGAAGCCAAAGGCACAGGAGGCTGCAGTCCGCAAGTAGGAGCTGCCCCGGAAGGGAAAGCGGGCACCCACCAGGGAGCCCCCGGTGAGGAGGCTGCTGCCAACGTCACCACGTCACCATGTCACGTCCCTTGGGTGCCCGCTCTCAGCCCTGTGGATTGGGGACTAGTCTGTCTGACTTTCCCGAGCCTGAAAAGATGCAGAGAACAAAATTTGCCTCACAGGTTGCTGTAGCTCTATGGCTCACCTGGGCCATGGCGTGGGACTGTGGAAAGCAAACAAACAGAAACGAAGTTGTGTGTTACCTGCCACCGTCAGCTGCCTGTGCTGCGGCCCTAGGACCCTGTTCCGTCACCAGAGAACGGTCCTGCCGAACCTGTGCACACAAGGAGAGACAAGCCAAGGGCTTTCCCTCTGTGGGGGAGCCCCACGAGCAGATGTTGTCAAATCCTAACAGCCTCCATTCATGCCTCCAGAAGGCCTCTCTGCTCAGAGAAGGCGGCCCTAATGGGGGCTTTCAGCGTCAAGACACGGACACGCAGTCCACGGCAATCCCCCAGGGCTTTGCCACCAACTGTCCCCCTCACTGGGTGCCCAGGCCCTGCCCCGGGACCCGGCCCCTCTGTTCCCAGTTCAGTAAGGGAGTAATCGCACTAAGGATAACTGTGTCGCGATGGTAACTGAAGAACTGAGGCATGCCAGCTCGGAAGGGGCAGTTTTGCATTCACTAGTTGTAGCTTTCCGGGAGGAAGAAGATACAACTGATGATTTATATTTGGAACCATGAATTATGACTTGCAAAGGACTGGCCCCTATGTTCTCACTGAAGCCACGTGCCACTATTCTGAGGCACATGGCTTGTGACTCAGGCGAAGTACTTTTTCCAGATGGCCCAACTGGAGGGAGATAAGATCAAGACCCAATGGAGGTCATTTTATCCCCAATCCTGTTCACTTCCTGCCAGAATGTCCCTCTCCCACCAAGTGTCTCTCTTGCCTGAGATGTTCTGGATGCTACACATTCTGTGATCTTTCTTAACTTTTAATTTTGAAATCATTTTAAATGTATACAAAAGTTATAAGAAGGGTATAATGAACTCCTGTCGCATCAATTAATAACTGATAATCATCATCATCAATTCATAAGGGAAGATATTTTGAAACTGTAAATTTCACGTTCCTCATCACGTTTCACCAATAATATTTAGCAACCATTGGTGATTCTTGCCCAAGTCATTTATTAATGTGAAGGTGGCAAAGGGCAATTATCTAATTTCATCTTTATTTCGCTATCAATCAATTGGCATTTTAATGTTGGGTGGAGACTGCCCTTCTCCCCAGTTATTTATTTATATCTGTAAAGAACTGATCCATTCCCATGTTATTCAGTGGGTTACAACCTAACTAAAATTATTTTTTATGCCTAAATTATCCCAGAGTTGGCCTGAGGGTGCCCTCTCCAACCACATTCTCCAACCCCTGTGTCCTTTTGACTTGTTTCAGGCCATGTTACTCTTTGAGAATTTCCTTACTTTAAGCACAAGATGG
This sequence comes from Galemys pyrenaicus, assembly GCA_019455555.1. Taxonomy (NCBI): domain Eukaryota; kingdom Metazoa; phylum Chordata; class Mammalia; order Eulipotyphla; family Talpidae; genus Galemys; species Galemys pyrenaicus. The sequence goes on from JAGFMF010011828.1 coordinate 124,728, forward strand.
TCTAGACTCGAAACTATTAGATTCATCAGTTCTGGTTCTTTTTAATGTAAAGGGGCGGTGGGGGGCTGGGGGGTTAAAGGAAGGCGTCTTGGAGCCCTCGGTGGCTTTTATGCTTTTTATTGTCAGAGGTGGCCAGGTACATGGCAGGCGGGGGTGCGGGGGGGGGGGCGGGGGGGGGCCAGGAGGCTGGCAGGCCTCCCAGCCCCCAGCGCATCTCACCCTCTCGGCTGCTTTGCTGGTCTTCTGTTCTCCTGCTGNGGGGGGGGGGGGGGGGGGGGGGGGGGGGGGGGGGGGGGGGGGGGGGGCCAGGAGGCTGGCAGGCCTCCCAGCCCCCAGCGCATCTCACCCTCTCGGCTGCTTTGCTGGTCTTCTGTTCTCCTGCTGCTGCTTGCTGGTCTTGCTGCTCGCGTTGGTGCTCTCGCTGCTTGTCCGTTCTGCTGCTGCTCACTTTGGGTACTGGCGTCCTCATGACGCCGCCCCTATACGCCCCTGTCCAAACTCAAGTGCGCCCGCTTGCGCGTGCCCACTCAGGCATGCGCGCAGCACCGCAGGTGTCCATCATGATACCAGTGGCGGGAGGGTGGAAAGACCTGATAGTTTTCTGACCCCACAGACGCTGAAGCTGGAGATGGAGCCAGAAGGGGACGTCGGGGGCTTGCCTGACATCACAGTCTAAATTTCAGACTGAGTCACCAAGTCCAAGTTCACAAATCTTGGAGCTTTGCTGAAACTTCATTTCAAAGGAAAGTGCTGACCCTCAAATTCATAGAGAGATGGAGGACCAGGGTGCAGAGGGATGGAGCAGGTCCAAGGTCACAGAGGTGACTGGGATAGGACTAGAATTCAGACCTCTCAGTTCTACTCTGCTTGCAGGTCTGATGGGCCCCACTTAGTTCGAGCAGTTAGACTAGCAGATGTAATTAGGATCCTAAGTGCCTGTGGGAGACAGTGGCTCCTGAGGACCCATCTCTCCGTGACCTTGGCCAGCCTTCCAAGCCTTCCTGAAAGCCTTTCCCTGCTTCCAGGAGAAGCTGGCTCCCATCACCCACCAGGGTCTGACACAGTCTGTCTGGGGCAAGTCTGTCAATTCCAAGGTGAAGCCTGAGTGGGAACATCTCCACTTAGCACCCCAGGGCTAAGGGAAAGGAAAGTGTCGCCAGACTGGAAAGGCATGGAAATTTCCCCGAACCCAGAAGCATGCTTGGAATAGTAGCAACTGCCGCATCACCACTCTAGCCTGGCCTTGTTAGTGAGGCAAGCCGCAATCAGGAGATAATTAGCTTGCTGTTATTTATTCCCTGCGCTAATCAGCAGCCCACTGCTTGCACAGTGGAGAGAGCTCCCGCCCCCAGAGCTGTGGGGGTTCTTGGGGACCTTTAGTTACCAGCCAGGAAACAAACCACAGAAGACAAAGGGCTAGGGCAAAGGCGAGCAGGAGAAGGACACCCTGCTCCAGGCCCCAGGCGCTGCAGCTTCTGCACAGCACGGATCCCCAGGGGGCAGTGGCCTGGGATCACCAGGAGCCCCCGGGGGCCACTAGACTCCCCAAGGCTTTGTTCTTGGGGCTGGGCTCTGGTCGATAAAGGGCAGCTGGTGTGCAGCTCCCTGTTCTGCCTCACTGCTGTCAAATTGCCTTTTTCCAAGGCGACTTTCAAAAAAAGATGACATTTATCAAAGCCCGCTGAGTGGTGACCTTGGTGGGAGGGAGAGAGGGCGTTGTACTGTCTGTGGAAGCTGGCAGAGAAAACGAGGAAAACCTGGAGGGGAGGAAATGCTTTCAGACCTCAAAGTTATTGTAACAATAGTGAGGAGATGCCTCTAGGTTCAGGGCTAGTCAACCATGTTCATGTACTCCCTCCTGCCCCTCCCTTATTCTCAGCAGCACCTTCTCACGGACCATCCCGCCTTTCCAACCCAAAACTATAAGCTGTAGATGCTCCATCCAAATAACAATCTCCGGGAAGGGCTCAGACCCGTGACTTGATAACTTTGCAAAATATAGAACCTCAGGGTTAGTCGCAGTTTCAGAATTTCTATATCGGACAGGCCAAGAGGTTGGAAGGCAGGGAGCGAGGGTAGCTGGGAGACTTGTCCTGAAGCTGTGTTTGCACTGCAAGTACGCTGGGTTTCTTTTATCTATTCATTTATTTTAAAATAAATATTGCACATCCATTTGGAGTGACATGGATCAATTCTTCCCAAATCATTTGTCAACCCCACTGCTGCACAGGATGCCGGAGCTAGAGGAGGATTTAAGGGTTCATCTGGTCAAGCTCTGGCCCTCTGCAGGACTGCTCCACAAGCTTGCCCCCATCTCTCCTCTGGTCTTTGCCCTGGTCCTGGTCCCTTCTCATACTCACCTATTTCACATGTCACCATGTTCTGTGGTCATCTGTGTCATTTCCTTCACAAAACCATGGCATGTCAACAGGCATAGTTTCTTAGGTGTCTATAATTCATTCCCTGTTTCTACTTCTAAGCACTCACAGGAGTTCTTGCTCTGTGTGTGTGTGAGAGAGAGAGAGAGAGAGAGAGAGAGAGAGAGAGAGAGAGAGAGAGAGACAGACTGAATGGATAAATATGAAAAGGAACATCTATGCAAAGAATTCATGCAGCAATTGCTTGAATGCCTCCTGTTATGGGGAGTTCATTACCTCAAGTAGAAAAGACCCATTATTAGACAGTCAAAGTGTCAAGAGATGTTTCTGGACACAGAATGCAAATCTGCTTCTCTGACATTTCCACCCATAAGAACAGTCCTTACCTTGAGAGGTCCAAAGAGCAGAGAGCCTAGATCCTCAACCAGGCTTCCATGTAGACACCTTAGGAGGTTCCTGTCCCCCCAGAAATGTGTGTGAAATTGTGTGCGTGCCCATGTGCTAAGGAGACGGATTCTGTTGTTTCACTAAGTCATCCATGGTAGCAGATTTTAGAGCCACACTTTTGTTTACTCCCTCTTTCTCATGAAAACATATAATAGCTAAACCAAGAGACCTCAAAAGGAAAATCTTTCACATTTTCCCTCCTTACTTTTCTGAAGAAAGCAGATCCCCCACATTTTTATGTCTCTTGAGCAAAACTAACTCTGCTGCTTTATCTAAAGGTGGTTGATTGGGGGTTAATTCATGCACAGAAATTAACCACATATGGTTGGGGGGCACACAGGGAGTCCTGGGAAAGGATTTGGTAAGAATTCTGCCCCAAAGTCTGGTCCAAGTAGGATGGCAGCAACTTGATTCATTTAAATTCTCTTATTAGGGGGCCTCCCTGGTGGTGCAAGGGGTTGAGCACTGCACTGTGGGGCTTCTGCAGCCACTGCAGCGCGAGTTCAATTCCCGGCCAGGGAGGGGACCCACCTGGTACAGCTGACCTCTCCTGTCTCACCTGCTGCTCCCCTCAGGAGTGTGTTTCAGTCCACCTGCCTGTTCTGCTCCCTACTCTGTCTCTGGTGAATCCTCTCACCCTCCACGCCTCTGGTCTGTACCCAAGCTCTTGTGTGCATAAAAAATAAAATCTTAAAAAACAATAAAGCCTCTTATTAGGGAGGTAAATGTCCCAGCGGGACCCACTGAAGGTTGGGTAGCTTTGGGGTTGCAAGTCTCTGCCATTTCCAACCACCGTCTCGAGTCTCCAGGTCTTTGGAAACCCTGGCATAGAGTGACTACAGCTAATGAGGCGACTCCCTCGCTACTGTAAACCTCTCTGGGATCCTGTGATTAACGGCTCTTCCTGAAACCTTAGGTAGGACTCTTCTGTGCAGTTCCAAAGATCATGACGAAGACAGAACACTTGACCTTTCAGAAGTGGCTTTCGTGATGTCCTCTGAAAGCAAAAGTCCTCGTTGCCGTCACCCCTCAGAGATGAGCTACCAAAGTGTTCACATGCATCCTCATTTAGTCCACACACACATCATATATAGTGATTCTCAAATTTGCAGGGTACAACCACTTAACTTCATCTTAAATACAGATGACCAGGGCCCTGTCGGTTCTAAGGGAGCCTGAGATGAGCCTTGGAATTCTGTTAAACAAGTTCCTTGGAGATTCTGCTGGGGGCAGCCTGAGGCCCCACGGGAGAACTGCCCTTGTGTAGATGAAGGTGCGTCTCAAACTCCTCCCCTGAACATGCTAACTCAGTGGGCTAAGCGTCCTGCACTGCGCTGTTGGTGAGGTGAGCATCATAACTCCCATTTTATAAGCTAGGAAACGGAGGCTGGGTTATCTGCCATAACACAGCTGGTTGCTGGCAGGCATGAGGCTGGAACCCAGCCCCCTTTTTGTTATTATTTTTGGATACAACTAGGGTGTAGGCCAGAGGTGGAGGGGGGAAGAGCATGTGGGAAGTAGAACAAGTGAACTTACTGAAATACACTGCTGAGGGGAGCAGTGGGGGAGACAGGAAAGGTCTGCTGCGCCATGTGGGTCACCTCCCTGGCTTGGATCAAACTCAGGCTGCTATGGTGATACTGCTAAGACTTAACCCCTAGGCCACCAGGGAGGTCCAGAACCCAGCTTGCTTGCTCTCTCTCTCTCTTTTTATTTTAATATTTTATGCGAACAAGAGCTGGGGTACAGGCCAGGGGTACAGGGGGCAGAGGGGTGAGGGGATTCACCAGAGACAGAGTGGGGAATAGAACAGGCAGATGGACTGAAATACACTGCTGAGGGGAGCAGCGGGGCAAGGCAGGAGAGGTCTGCTGCGCCATGTGGGTCCCCTCCCTGGCCAGGGATTGAACTTTCTCTGCAGTGTCTGCAGAAGCCCCACAGTGCAGAGCTCAACCCCTTGCACCACCAGGGAGGCTGAAACCCGGCTCTCTTGACTCAATCCAGTGCTCTGTGTATCTGGCCCTGAAGGCCATACCACCTACCAAGAGTCTTGAACATAACACAATGGATAGATGTTTAAGTTGAATAGAATCCACATACTTTCTCGGTTCTAGGGCCAAGAGACTATTTCTGAAGCATACTTGCATCCTGCTCCACCCAGCCTCACCCCAAGGCACAGGATACAGTGGTCTGGCCTGCCCTAGGGGCTCGCAGATGTTTGTGAGAGAAGCATTATGACTGCTCGGTGAACTCTGCTCCGCTCCATCAGCTACTCCTGGCTGAGCTCCAGATTGTAAATGAGCTGCCCCACACTGGACTTGACAGTCCTGCTAGGATCTGACCCAAACCAGTGCAGCAGCAGCTCCTCACCCCCACCCCTGGTTTTTTAAAGGAACCACTGCTTGTTCTTGACCTTCCAGCTGGCTTATGCTCACAGGAGCTGATGGGAACTGAGCACTCTGCTACTGCCCCTCTTGGACCCTTTGCTCCGTCAGCCTTTTCTATGCGGCCTAATCGAATCTTCCTACTTTAAGGGGAAAGCAGATCTGCCATCCCAGCGTTTGATTCATCCACTTAGACCGCTGCTGTGCTCACAACCTGGGTCTGGAGCCCCTGGGGAGCAAAGACCACAAATCGCAGCTTCCCCTACTGCTTTGCACTGTCCCTGGTGAATTGCAAGGAATCGAGAGCAAGGGCGCAGACACAGCCCACTCCCTCCTCCCCACATTTGCAGAGCATCCACTGTGGCAGAGACTCTGTTAGGTGCATGGACTCATTACGTGCTCACCATGGCTCCATTGGACTGGTATTCTTCTGATGCCCATTTAACAGGTTAAGTAACTGACTTAGCCACACACAGAGTGGCAGAGCCAGGATTTGATCCCAAGAAGCCTGGCGCCAGAGACTATAGTCTTAACCACAAAGCGACACTAACTACCTCTCTCGGCTCTTCATTCTGCCATTAATTTTGAACTTGACTGCGAAGGTACCTTCCAGCACTGGTAGTCTAAAGTTCTCTCATTATAGGTAAGGGCCAGATCAGCTAACATTATGATTATCCTGAGAATTCAGATAAGAACAGTGTGAGTGATTGAAGAGTAGAAACTTCAAATATAAATGAAAGGTAAAGATTCAAAAAAGTATGGTTAGAGGAGAGAGACGTACTAACTCAGAGTTAGTTGAATGACCTTAGATCATGGAAAAAGAACTTTTAATTTTAGCATTGAGTTTGCAATCCTCTCCATATCATACAGGCACTGACTTCATAAATTGGAATATTAGCTTTTCAAATACAATACAAATTAGTCAAGTATTCATGTGATATGAAAATTAATCTGAGAAGTCTCACATTAGCGAGGATTTAATTTTAGATCTAAAGCCTTTAGAAAGCAAAAGAGAAGTCTGCAGGTATAAGAAAAGAAAATATTTTTAACTAATGACAAAACTTATTAGTGAAAAAATACTAAACTCTTTCTGGAGGACTCCGGGTGACCCAGGCTTAGATGGCAGGTGCGTAAGGAACATTTTATTTGTAACGGTATCTGGAAACAGAGGTCTTCCCCCTCTGGGATATCCCTCCAGCCGAGACCAACTGTGGCGTTGGAACCCCACCCCTAAAGACTGAAAGGACATTTTGAACCACAGATTTATTTGTCAGTCATATTTCAAGGACACAGCTATCTGATGAGTCAGTACAGAACAGTTGTGAGATGGGTCAGAAGTCAAGCAAGTTTCATGACTCAGCCACCAGGAATGAGAACGTCTATGGAAGCAGATAACCTTGACCTAGATAGAGCAAGATCTATAGATTGAACAAAGTGCCTTTCAGATTTATGTAACAAACTTGAAGAGCCCAGGATACCGACAGCTGTCCACGGCATCACTCCACAGAGGCATAGTTAACACACACATGCTTGTGACTTCTACAAATCAAACAGAGCTTCTGCAAAATTTGCAAGCTTGGGGTGGAAAGGGGTAAGGAATAGCAAAAAGGATACACCCAATGGAATACTATTTATTTACAAAAAAGGTGAAATCCTGCCATTTACAACATGGATGAGCCTAGAGGGTATTAGTCTTAGTGAAAAAAAAAAAAATCCAGACAAACACCGTATGATTTCACTTATATGTGGTATGTAGAAAAGACAAACAGATGAACTAAACATAAATAAGTAAAGACTGTAAGACCAATTAGTAGTTGCCAGAAAGGAATGAGATAGGGGAGTGAGTAAATCAGGGCAAAAGGGCGAAAAATGGTGAAGGATAGAATTAAACTTTTACCGATGAACTGTACACAGTATATACGCTTGTTGATTATCAGTGGTACACCTGAAACTTATGTTATAATGCAAGGATACTTCCGTTAAAAGCAAAACAGAGAGTGGCAAAAAGGCAGTCAAATATCAGTTTTAATGTCGATGTCAATTTACAGTTGGACTGTAAATAATGGAAAGCATGCTAAAGGGCAAGTTAAACGTTAAAGGTGCCAGTGAAATGAGTGAAGGTGGGGTGGGGGGATGACAACAGGAACCCTCCAGATTGAACATATTTAGGGGACGAACCAAAAATGGAAATATGGGTGAACTGCTCGATACAGTTAGGGGTCATCCCAATGGGAAGGACTCATCTTCACTGCTGACTCTCCCAGAAATAGTCTCATTTTAGAGAAAACTCCAAGACCACCAAGTTCTATAAAATGCAGGAACATTTAAAACAAATTTTAAAAGTTTTATTCAAAATTTGTAATTTTTTATAAATATTTATTTATGCATACAAGAGCTGGGGTACAGGCCAGAGTTGCAGGAGGTGAGAGGATCCACCAGAGACAGAGTGGGGAGCAGAACAGGCAGATGGACTGAAACACACTGCTGAGGGGAGCAGCGGGCGAGGCAGGAGAGGTCTGCTGCGCCACGTGGGTTCTTGGGTCACTGGGTCGCCCGGTATCGAACCTACACCGCTGTGCCACAGTGCGGGGCCCAACCCGCCGCGCCACCAGGGAGGCCCCAAAATTTGTAAATATTTTTAGATGGTAAAAGATAAGACCAGAGAGAGGGTGTTTGAAAATGAGTGACTGTCCAGATGACACCCTAGAATGTGGGAACAAGGCAGGCAGCTGTGCAAGGTCATCTGCATACATGTTGCTATCAAGACCAGAGGATCTACTGTCATGGAGAAATCAGGGTTGACCTTTTTTAAAGATGAATCACTGTCATCATTAGCTTGTTTGATCTCCAAATTAGTCCTCTGAAGTGAGCTCAGGTACTATTGTTCCCATTTGTAGAAAACAGAACTTGCTTTAGCAGAACAAAGGGAAATACCCCAAGTTGCACAGCCAGTATACAGCCGAGACTTACCTAAGCCTGAACGCTAGGCTCTTACTCCTACACAAGGCACTGAGACAATCACATACTAATTAAGACCATTATTAGTGAATGAATTAATTTAACATACAGGAAGGCCTGTTAAGAACCAGACCTAGGCAAACCCAAGGAGTCTAATGGGAGAGCAGATATGTAAACAGATAAAATAGTAGTTGAGAAGTTCTATAATCACAAAAAGGAACACCTAAGTATATACAGCAAATTAGACTATATTGTCCTAAAAAAAAGGAGGGGGGTCAGCTTCATAGAGTCTTTTAAAAAGAGTAAAAATAGGGTAACTTCCTCTAGTATTTTCCACCTCTGATTCTAATTCCAAGTAATTCTACCAGTTATTGAGAAAGGAAAAAATATTTCTACTATGGAGAAAAGCAAGTTATCCAATCTCATAACCAGGTGGATGTAGCCAACCTCTGTCGTTAAAATGCTGAGCTGACCAAACAATCTTTCCGATCGTATTTAGAACACAGGGTTGATCCATTGCAGCAAGAGGAAATAAATACCTACTATAAATAGCTGTTGCTGTTTGTCCTGCCAAGGCCCTCTTTTTTGTTGTGCATTAACAGGTAACTGTTCGGGTCTAGGGAGCAACTGTGAGAGTAATCAAGTCAGTTTCCTCCTCAGTGCCATGCAGCCAAACTTTCCATGACTGCATTCGATAGGGTGGCTAGCCACATGTGGTTATTGAGCACTTCAACTGTGGCTGGGGAAACTGAGGAAGTGATAAGGTTATTTCATTTTAATTAATTGAAATAGTCGCAAGTAGCTAGTGGCTACCAATTTGGATAGCGCAGCTTGCTACTTCAGCACACCTTGTGGCCTCTGGACCAGCGGGGTCTGCATGGCCTGATTAAATTGCAAGAAATGCAGATTCTCAGTCCCCACTCTAGACCTGTGAATTCAGAATCTTTGTATTAACAAGATTCCCTAGGTGGTCTGGATGCAAATGAAAATTTGAGAATGGCAGGGCTACTTCTGGTTGAGCTTTAGGAAAAGGATTAAGTGAGGACCATATCTATGGTGACCTTTTCAAATTATAGACACCCACACTTGTGACTAATGTACAGCATCAGAGGCCTTCTTCCTTTATAACTGTCTCTCCTCTATCCCTTAAACTCTGCAGAAGGAAAGGGAGAGAAAGTGTAGGATAAGGGGTTAAGGGCAGTGGGGAAAAATGTATGTTTCTCAGGGATACTTGTACAAAATAAAATGATGGCACTCCCTTTAAATGACTGAATACGGGTGATGACTATACGGATGTTCACTGTGCTATTTCATATACTTCTATGTGTTTCAAACTTAAAAACTAGATGTGATTTCAAAGATGATGTATGTGATACCAGCTCAAAGATGGCTCCTCATGGTCCTCGCTCCCTGGTATTCAGGCCTTGAGGGAGTCATCTTACTGAATCAAGGTTGGTCTAAGCGGCCAAAGTGGAGGAGGTCACAGGTATGACCTCAGAGAACCAGGTCACTGTGTCTTCAGCCTCCGTCTCTCCTGGAGGTCTTTTTTTTTCTTTTGAGACAGAGTGGGGAGAACAAGCAGATGGACTGATATTTTCTGCTGAGGGGAGCAGCGGGCGAGGCAGGAGAGGTCTGCTGCACCATGTGGGTCCCCTCCCTGGCCAGAGGCAGGGATCGAACTCGTGCTGCAGTGGCTGTGGTCCGCTTCATAGTGAGTTGCTTAACCCACTGCGCCACCAGGGAGTCCCTTCTCCTGGAGGTCTTGTCCTGAGGAAAGTCAACCACCATGCTGTGAGGACACTCAAGCAGTCTCGTGGAGAAGCCTTTCTGGAGAAGAGCCAAGGTCTCCTGCCAACAGCCAGCCATGAGTGAGCTGTGAGTGAGTCATGAGGAAGCTGACTCTGGTGACAGTCAAGCCTTCCAAAGACATATGATTGCATCTGCATGAAAGACCTGCAGGCGAGAACTTCCTGCCAAGCTGCTCTTGAGTCTCCGACCAACAGAAACTGTGAAAGTTAATAAATGTCTATCGTACTAAGTCACTAAGTTTGAGGGTAATTATTATGCAGCAAGAGAACTGACCTATACAATGTGATTTCAGGATTTTCCACTCCCTGAATGCCCTCCCCATCTTATCACTGATGCTTGAAATGAACAGAAGAAAGAAGTTTTCACACGATGAATAAGGTTAACATGCTAATACCCCTTGAAGAGATAATATATTCACTTAAATTCACGGTAAAACATATGTGACAGATATAAATTCTTTCTTTTTAAAACTCTTAGCAGGTTAATGTATTGAGACATTAATTTCAGTCTTGCTCTTGCTGTTGTAGGAGACTAGAAAGAATAAAAAAGTAATTTCTCCCTCGGGGTCTACCATTCCACAAATAGCTGAACTTTTGAATTATAAGGTCTATGTTCTTCTCCCACACCCCCCTCCTCAGGCATTACCCCAACAACACACACTGGTTAACAGTGTGTTTCAGGGAGCACCCTAAAGAACACACACACACACACACACACACACACACACCCCTTCATCTTGAGGGTTTAGGCAGTAGAGAAACCATCCTGGAATTAACTGTCCCAATCCAGGTGGGAAGAGATGGTCCTCTTTCAGGAAGAGGCAAGTGGCCATATTTATGGTAAATGATTTCCCCCAGGGTGGGTAGAGTTTTGGAGTTTTCAGGAATGGAAACTAGCCTCTGGCTTGTACTGAGTCCCTGAATGTGTGTGGGGAGTTTGGGGGAGTTGGACCCAGGCTTCAGACATGCGCCAAAAATCCCTCCCTCCTTCTGCCCAGCCCACTTGCTGGCTGTGGGAGCTATATCCCAAGGGACATGGAGTAGCAGCATCAAAACTAGAAAAAAAGAAAAAAGAAAACCCCGAACACGCAAAAATACCCGACCGTCAATTTTTGGACTTCACAGTGCTAAGGAGAGGTCCTTCCTCAAATCTGGGGGACTTCACAGATCTAGAGAGGGGTAGGGCACCTCAGAAGGCGATGAGTGAGTTTCCGTCCCCACTGACGGGTGGGAGCCGAGGCGGATGGATGGCTTGCATTTGCACAATTAGAAGCTTTCCTGCCCCAGTCGGTTACTGCGAATCCACCCGTCAGCCAGACCCCCTAGTCCAGAGGGCAGTCTGGGGGGCAGAGGGCACGAGCTGGGGCCGCAGGGGGCGCGGAGGGCTGGGAGCTTCTCCAGGAGGAGGAAGAGGCGTTGACCGCCGCGGCGCCCTGCCGCGGGGGGCCGGGGCGAGCTGCGGGAGCCGGAGCCCGCGCTGCCGCCCGCCCGCCCGCCCGCCGCGACACAAACACACGCACGTGCGCCCCGCCCCCGCCGCGCGCACGCGCCCCAGGCTCCGGCGGCGGCGACGGGCGCGCGCGCGGTGCTCGCTGCCCCCACGCTGCTCCCTCCTCTCGGCTCCCGGCGCCTCCTGCTCCCGCGCTGCTCCACGCCCGACCCGCGGACCCGCGGACCCGGCGGCGGGTGGTCTCCGGTAGGTGCAGCGGTCCGGTCGACAGCGCCGGGGAGCCGAGCGGAGCCCGGCGAGTGGCCGGGAGGAGATGGTGCCAGGCGCGGGCCCCTGCGTAAGGCGGGCGCCGCGACAGGCCGGCTGGTGAGGCGCTGCCGCGGGAGGCCGCGACGGAGCTCCCGGACCGATCATGGGCTGAGACGCGTCCTCTTCGAGCAGGTGCGGTGGCCCGAAGTCCCGGGGGAAGCCCGCCCCGACAGGCCCTGGGGACCCTCTGCCCCGGCGGGACGCGCCCTACCCAGCCGGTGCCCTGTTGACCTTCCCACAGCTCCTCCTCTGAGGCCCGCGGACCCCGCCTCCAAGCCGGGCCCGAACCCCGGAGATCCCAGCAGTCCCTGACATCTCCCGCAGACCCCCATCCTGCAGCGATGTGACTCCAGACCCCAGCCAGCAGGCCCTTGTACCCAACTCCCTGCCCGGGTGTTTGGGCCCGTTGCCTGCACCGTGCCGGGGAACTACCCAGCATCTCTGCCTTTCTCTGGTAGAGCGGAGGGAGGGAGGAGGGAGGAGGGAGGGGCAGGGAGGAGGAGGAGGGTAGTCCACCCTGTCCTCCAGAGGCCCTGGTGATCACGAACGTCCCTTCTTCCTGAAGGCTGTAGTGAAAGTGACCCTTTCTTACTCCCCCAGAACATGCCCGGGTGACCCCCTCCCAGATCTTCCTGGCGGCCTTCCTTGCCCTCCTCAGTGACACTATGCAACCCCAGCGTGACCTGCCAGGCCTCTGGCTCCTGCTGCTGTCCTTGTTCCTGCTCCTCTTCGAGGTGGCCAGAACTGGCCGTCCAATGGTTAGCTGTCCTGCCGCCTGCCTGTGTGCCAGCAACATCCTCAGCTGCTCCAAGCAGCAGCTGCCCAACGTGCCCCACTCCTTGCCCAGCTACACTGCTCTACTAGACCTCAGCCACAACAACCTGAGCCGCCTGCGGGCCGAGTGGACCCCCACACGCCTGACCCACCTGCACTCCCTGCTGCTGAGCCACAACCACCTGAACTTCATCTCCTCCGAGGCCTTTACCCCAGTCCCCAACCTGCGCTACCTGGACCTGTCCTCCAACCAGCTGCGCACTCTGGACGAGTTCCTGTTCAGTGAGCTTCAGGCGCTGGAGGTGCTGCTGCTCTACAATAACCACATCATGGCAGTGGACCGCTGCGCCTTCGACCAAATGGTCCAGCTGCAGAAACTCTACTTGAGCCAGAACCAGATCTCCCGCTTCCCTCTGGAACTGGTCAAGGAGGGCACCAAGCTACCCAAACTAACACTCCTGGATCTCTCTTCCAACAAGCTCAACCTCTTACCGTTGCCTGACCTGCAGAAGCTGCCCGCGTGGATCAAGAATGGGCTGTACCTGCACAACAACCCCCTGAACTGCGACTGCGAGCTCTACCAGCTCTTCTCACACTGGCAGTACCGGCAGCTGAGCTCCGTGATGGACTTCCAGGAGGACCTGTACTGCATGAAATCCAAGAAGCTGCACAACGTCTTCAACCTGAGTTTCCTCAACTGCAGCGAGTACAAGGAGCGTGCCTGGGAGGCCCACCTGGGTGAGACCTTGACCATCAAGTGTGACACCAAGCAGCAGGGGATGACCAAAGTGTGGGTGACATCAAACAATGAGCGGGTGCCAGATGAGGTGGCCAACAGCACGGTGACGGTGTCCAAGGACGGCAGCCTTCATTTCCGGCAGGTGCAGGTCGAGGATGGGGGTGTATATACCTGCTACGCCATGGGGGAGGCTTTCAATGAGACACTGTCTGTGGAGTTGAAAGTGTACAATTACACCTTGCATGGACACCATGACACCCTCAACACTGCCTACACCACCCTGGTGGGCTGTATCCTCAGCGTGGTCCTGGTCCTCATATACCTGTACCTCACCCCTTGTCGCTGCTGGTGCCGAGGTGTCGAGAAGCCTTCCAGCCGTCAGGGAGACAGCCTCAGCTCGTCCATGCTTAGTACCACGCCCAACCACGACCCGATGGCTGGCGGGGACAAGGATGACGGTTTTGACCGGCGAGTGGCCTTCCTGGAACCTGCTGGACCTGGCCAAGGTCAGAACGGCAAGCTCAAGCCGGGCAACACCCTGCCGGTGCCCGAGGCGACAGGCAAGGGCCAGCGGAGGATGTCGGATCCGGAATCGGTCAGCTCGGTCTTCTCTGATACGCCCATTGTGGTGTGAGCAGGATGGGTTGGTGGGGAGATTCTGCCCCAGGAGAGGTAATGCACCCCTGAAGGATAGGCGGGGATGGAAGAGAGGGCTGGCTGCCCGAGGGAGTGGGTTCCCCCTGACCTCAAGGGAATTGGTCAAGGGTGCAACAGCAGGCAAGACCCCATCCAGGGTGTGCCGCCATGATTTTCAAATACGGATATATTAATCATCAGGCAAACGCTACACCCCTACCCAAAGCCCTGGCAATTCTGAATGTGGAGGAAGAGGAGAGTGTCTGCTGAGTTGGGTGGGAACGAGGAAGGGGTGGGAGGAAGAGCAGATTTTCTAAACTTTTTCAAGGTCATCCCTAGCTCCTTAGGAGAAAATCATTTGTGGGAAAAATAATTTTTTTTTCAATCTCTGCCCACCCACACCTGTGCGTGTTGGGGAGAGTTTCCTCAGGAGCCAGTTGGGGAAATGCTGTAGTATCTTCTGTGACCGGAGGCCACATTTCCCGGCTGGGGATATTGGAGACCTTTGGAAAAGCGCGTCAGGAAAAGGCCCAGTCCTCAATCAGTGGCACTCCCCAAGTTGTGAGACTGCCCAGTAGCACCTTCCTCTTTCCCAGTGAGCCCAGGGTGGACGGTTCTTGGCAGGACCTGGGCCTGTGGGCTCAGATACAGCAACAGCGTGAGCTGTGGATCTGCCTTGTCCTGGGGCCAGTGGCACCGAGGGGTCTAGCATGGAATGAGGGGGTGGGCTGTCACGGCACAGGCGCCAACACAAAACATGCAGATGGGGCTAAGCCCCCGAGAGGTTAATTGCCTGGTTGGCGAAACCCTTGGTACTATAGTATTTGATTCCCAGCACTTGCAGGCGGGGGTCCCAAAGACAGAGGTTTTATGGGTTCCTGCCACAGAAGTGGGATATGAGGCCACTTCACACTGGGAGGAGGAGGAGTCAGCCTCTCGTGTAGCGCCCCGCTGGACCTGCCTGACCTGTGTGTATGCCACTCTGTTCAGGCGCCTGTGACGCTCAGGTGGGTTCTGTTTCCCTGATGTGCTACTCGGCAAAGGGAGGGGTCTTGGAAAACCTGGCCCCAGCTGGTTAGACTGAGCTTGGGGGTGGAAGGGACTGGGCCTGTACCTCCTCTGTGCAGCTCCTCTCAGAGATCGCATCCCTTTGGCAAAGCCAAGGCATGGGATTTCATTGCCCAAGGGGTTGGGATTGGGTGGTCTCTGCCCCAGAATGGCGACTGGGAGTGTGAGTGAAGAGCGCTGCCCACTCCAGCAAGTTGCAGGCCGTCCTGTCACAGAGACAGCCATTGACACTTGACTTTCAGCAGGAAAGTTCCGCCACTCCCACTCCTTTCAGAGCTCGGTACAGTTCTGGTCGCCAGGCCAGAGGAACTTAGAAAGAACAGGCCCCAGGTTCCATTCCACCCAAGACTGCAGTACACTGTGGGTATGACGAAGACAGCTCCTTTTAACTGCTCCCTCCGACTCTTCTGCAGGCCCTGGGAGGTGGGTGCTCTGAGCCTTGGCAAGGGGATGAGCAAGGCAAAGGTGGAAACATTCTCTGACGTTGGTCTTTGTCGGTCTCTCCCCCTCCCACCAATTCCCTGTCCATTGGAAGTTCTCCAGATCTTATCGTCTGACCAGCTTTAGGTTCCAAGAGGTGTCATTTTCCTGCAGGGGAGGGCTGCTCACTAGGGGCCTGACTGCCACTGTCAGTTGAGGTCGGGGAAGGGGACTGGAACTCAACATCTTCCCTTTGTCTGTCCCTGGGATCTCAAGACTGCTGTCCATCCTTTATTAGTAACCTAGTTTTGTTGAGAGAGGTGCAGCATTTCCCTCCAGTACTTGCATGCTCGTAGGTACGCATGCTCGTAGGTACGCATGCTCACGGCACCTTGACTTCCATCAGGACAGTGATTCTTCAGTCCCCACTAGCGTCCACTTTCAGAATGGTCTCCATCTATGTGCACAGCTCATGTGCGTAATCTTCTTGCCCTATAGGAGAGACAGTGACCACGCCAGGCTCCCCAAATGCAAGCTCTTGTACTTTTAGTTTCTCCACTCCCTGAAGCTCCACTCACACCTCCACGACACTGAATAGCTGCTCTGCAAAGGCTGGAGTTAGGAGAACCACAGGCTGAGAACCATGGGCGAAAGGGCGGTGAGGAAACAGCCGCTTCTTCAGGCTCCTCAGAAACCCTTGGATTAAAGACAATGTGCATGAGAAATAGAGAGAGAACTGGGTCAGTGCAGAACCCAGAAGGAAACGGACTGGCGGGGGTCCAAGTTAGCTGTCAGTTGCTCTTCCTATATGAACTGCCCTGGCAAGACAGCGGCAGGAGGAAAAGTTGCCTGGTTATAGTCCAGGGACGTCTGAGGATTTTGTAACTGAAGCCATAGGGGCCAGGACCCCCCTCCAGACTCATCAGGGAACCTGGCCAAGTCTCATGGCAGTTTCCCCTCTGCCATCAAGGGCTCTGAAAGATCTGTAAAGTGAAAGTCAAACGAAGCAGGTCTCCTAGGGCATTCCAGCTTCATTCCCGCAGACAAGGAGCCATTTTCTTCCTAAGTCCTTCCCGGTTTAGGGAACAAGAAAAGGCTCTGAGACTTTCTGTCTCCTGTGTATCCACAGTTCGGCCCCTACTCAGAGAGACTGGTAGGTGTGCCTGGGTACCCCACTAAGAGATCGAACTAGCCTCTCCCCGTGGCTTCAGCTGGTAGAACCCAAAGGTAGCTGTCTGTTTGGGGACTGGGTACTCAGCATAGGTAAGCTTCCTGGAACCCTGTGCAGGAAACTGCCAAGTCTGGTGGAAAGAAAGGGCTGAAAGATCACCCCTCCCCCACACCCATAAACAGACGTCTCTCAGGAAGGTGTCCCTGGAGACAGTATGACAGGGCTTTACAACATGTCTGTGTCATTGTCACCTTTTTTGTTTGCCTGTATTTATGGGGCTCCTAGGAAGGGGCCAAGCGAGTACACCCCAGCTGGGGACAGCAGGGTCGATTGATTCCCGTATTCTCTATGTTCTTACCTCTGTACTTCCTTGTAGCCCTGCTGGCAAAGCGAGCAGGCCGCCCCCAACGTCCACGACCCCGTTCCTCCCCCTGTGTACACCCAGGCTGGCAACCAGGGAGCCTCCGGGCTCTGCCAACTAGACAATGATCATTAAACCTGGCTTGAGTCTCTGTTCTGGCATAGTCTGCGACTGGTTTATTTATCTTTTCAGCCGTGGGTGGGGTTCAGTCTGCCTCAGAAGGGCGTGGCCTGTCTGTGAAGAGAGTACTTAAACATTTTTATAAGCGCAGGGTAGAATCCAGGTCTCAGCATTCAGGTGGAGCCGGGGTAGGCACACTTTTACCGTAAAGAGCCAGGTCCTGGCGTCAGGCTTTGAAGCTAGCTAGTTAGAATCACCCAACTGTGCGGGCCCCTACTGCATTACTAAACGACTGTGGCCTGTTCCAATCAAACGTTACTTGCAGACATTGAAATTTGAGTTTTATATACTTTTGACATAGTTTCTGTGTTTTGCCCTCCTATTTAAATATGTAAAAATTCTTATTAACTCACAGACCTATAAAACCAGGGCTGGTTTTGGCCTGTGGGCCATAGTTTGCCAACCCAATTAAATTCTTAAAAGAAATGCCACTGACACTTTAAAGGGGAGCTTAAAATTTCCAAGACTTGGGGCTAAAGACTGTAGATAATGAAGCTTTCTTGCATCCCTGGGGAGCAGGTTCCTCCTCGAATTGTGCTCTGAAAAGTCTGACTCTGTCCTTCTCACTGTATTGTGGGGAAGTGTGTGGACTGGGCTAGAACAAAGGGAGGGCGGTTCACTTTCAAAATCTCCTGATCATCACCAGTGCGCTTTCATGTGGTGATGGCGATCTTAGTCGGCAGACTGCGTGTTCATCTAACGGGCACGTTGATACCAGGAGTGTCGTGTCTGCCGTGTGGACCAGGGAAGTGCAATCCCCATTTTCTTGGTACTGACTCCGCCTACCAGAAATTGGACTGGAAGCTATTCAACTCTGAATATGTAAATTCTTTAGCTACTTTCTTGGTGCTTCTGGAAGTGGACTGTTACAGTGGATGCCAAGAGGGGAGAGGAAATGGTAGAAGGAAAAAAGAAATTAGAAAGAACCAGAATCTGAGTAACTAATTCTTGTGTTGATCCAATGTGGAGCGTTGTCCTCTTGACTTCAACAGCCACCAGAGTGGTGAGGGATGGAGACCCCGCACTGCCAGCCCCCTCAGATCAACCTTGGCAGTCAATGAAGTGACAGAGTTGCAGCAGAGCGCCCCCATGTTCTACACTGATGGCATGTTTTCATCTTTTCAAAGTCCTCTTGCCGCGGCTGTCAGGATGAAGCTGTTGGAACAGGTCTGGGGAAGACTCCTCAGCATCCTCCCCACTATCATGGCCTGTTCCAGGCCCTGTTGCTGAGCCCGAAGCCTTTGTCTTTTTGAAGATTTTATTTATTTATGCATAGAAGAACTGGGGTACAGGCCAGAGGTGCGGGGGGCGGGGCGGTGAGAGGATTCACCAGAGACAGAGTGGGGAGCAGAACAGGCAGAGCCACTGAAATATACTGCAGAGGGGAGCAGCAGGCGAGGCAGGAGAGGTCTGCTGCACCATGTGGGTCCCCTCCCTGGCTGGGGCTCGATCTGGCGCTGCTGTGTCTATGGAAGCCCCACAGTGCGGTGCTCAACCCGCCGCGCCACCAGGGAGGCCCCTGAGCCTGAAGTCTTGATACTCCACTTTTCTTCATCGAGAGGAAGCCCCCATCACAACCCTCCAACCCTCCTCTGCCCTGAACCATAGGAGTTCCCTCGACCCTGGCCCAGGTGGGCAGTGCTTCTGCTGAGCTTTGCAGCGCTCTCCCTAGCTGCTCTTAGGTGGGACTGCAGAGGAGTTGGAGGCCGACAGGACAGCTCACTTTCAGGATAGAAGACAAGTGTTCAGAGGATGGGCCGGTCTAGTCTCATCCTAGTTTCTTATCTAGTCTCTGGCACCTCAGCTCCTTCCCTTCCTGCCACTGTAGTTCGTGTGCCACTTATCTTGTCACCCAGGAAACCAGTGTGAAGCTTCACTTTACCCACCCACACCGCAGAAAAGGCTCAGGCCTGTGCAGTAGGATGGTTCGCTTTTCTGGGCCGCTACAGTGAGCCTGTGCTGGATGCTGCTTCTCCTGAGGCTGAGAGGGGAAGGCCAGAGCAGCTGCCACATCCAGCCTCTTCTTCAGACTCCTTCTCTGTTCGGTAGAAGAGAGGCAGTGATTACAGTATTCGGGCCTGCCCTGAGGCCTTCCGGTCTCGGGCACCTGCAAACTGTCCTACAGTCAGGCATGGAAGCACATGCTCAGAAAGCAACCTTTGGGTAGCCATGGAGCCTAAGGCAGGTCACCGACCAGAAGCTGAGTGTGTGTCTGTACAGAATACATGCAGGGTGTGGGGTGCTGGGGCACCTGGTGCCACTTTCCTCTCACCTCCCACTGCTCCCTCACTTGGCTTGCCCTTGGTGTGGGTCTCAGCAGAAGGTCTAGTCCTGTCCTGGGTATCCTTAGAGAGCACCAGGTGATAGCTGAGAATCTGTTTTTAAGGCTAGGGTGCTGGGGGCCCCTTATGTCTATTCAGTGAGACACAAAGTTGAATCTTCGGGTACCTCAGAATAGCCTGCTTAATCTTTTTGCACAGAAGTAAAAAAAAAAAAAAAATCACCTGGGAAATTCAGGTAGATTAAAAATCGACACTTATTCTCCGACACACCGGTGACTAGCCAGGCCCCCTACCGAAGGTCACTTGTTTCTGCTTTGAGCCTCGCCCAGTGGTGAAGACCGTCTGCTTCAGAGCTGCCAGGCAGTTCTGGGCCCTGGCCTCCTGCCTTCCAGGCTTCTCTGTGCCCATGCTGGTGAGAACTGCTGAGGCTGTGCCCACAAGTCCTGGCTAGTGTTTCATTCCTGGATTCCAGGGCAGAAAAAAACAATTAAGATTAAAAAAAAAAGTACTGGAGCTTCTGTGCTGCTGCCCTGCCCATGCAGCCGCCCCAGGCTGACTGTGGCTGTTCTCAGACCAGTGGGTTGGAAGTGTCCTGCCCGGTTTGAAATTTAAACAGAGCTGCTTTCATGGCGTGTGTGTTTGAATTCCAACAAAGGGCTCTGAGGAGGAAACAACTGTGATCCAAGAGCCTGAAATAAGGATAGACAAACCTGCAAAGAGCCAGGGGGTGTCTCCCAGCTCCCCGGGCCTGAGGACCTGGGGCAGGCGCTGCTGACAGCAGGGTCCAAGTGGGCAGCACCATGTCCGTTCCTGTTGCTTCTCTTTCCCCTCAGAAGAGCAGAGAGCTCTAGATAGATGCCTGCCCAGCAGCTCCAGGAACTTCAGGCTGGTCCCAGGACAGCTGATTCCCAAACTGGCAGCCAGCCCTGGGACTTCGAACCCTGGCAGCACACAGGGCCAGCTCACTGGGCCATAGCCTGGTAGTATTCTGGGGTGCAGCGGCTGCCTCGGCCAGGCATCTGTGGGGTGAGCTGGCTTGGCCCTGACAGGAGATGTGTCTGTTCTCCTGCAGTGGCCAGCACCACGGCCCCTCTGAGATCTGGGTGCCCTAAGTATTATCATCCACACCTGTTTACTGCCTCCCTCCAAGCAGCAGAAAACCCAGCGAGGCCGAGTGAAAGAGCGGACGTCACACACCAGCTGTTTCCGTTTGTTTAATGTCTCGAACTTGCCTCGAGCTTGCCGACGCCTGAGAACGCACGCTCTGTTGAATAACCCTCACAACAGCCCTGTGAGGTAGGCTGAGCGGTAAATGACACGCCCAGAGCCACATGCCAGGTGAGGGGCTGAGTTAGGGGCTTGATACCCAAGCTCTCTGCCCTCTGACACAGGCACCCTGGCACCACACCAGAAGCCTCCCCGCTCCCTAAGCTGCAGAGGGCCACCAGAGATGCTGGGGTTGGGGCATCAGGACCAGGGTGGCCTCGGAGGCCAAGACAAGTAAACAGGAGGGAAGGCAGGAGGGCTAGAGGTCCAGGGGCCACCGCAGCCACCGCCAGGCTCAGGGGAAGATACACTGTTCCCTGAAGTGACCCTTGTCCGGTGCAGAGGCAGCATCAAAGGACTCTCAGTGCCACTCCCAGAGGGAGAGAAGCCCAAACCAGGCAGGGAGGGAGACTCCTGACCCCCTCCCTCCCGTAGTGCCACCCCATTCTGTTCCACTCTGCAGCCCCAGGAGGGGGAAGGTGAGGGCTGGCTGATGCAGCCTGCAAGTGCTTAGAGATGTGCAGCTGCAAGGCCCCAGCACTGTTCGGCTAATGATTATTATTAACTCTGAACAGGCCTTGGCACAGCAGCCAGCTGGCTCGGGAGGATGCCTGGATCTCCCACAGCGAGGTTTTAAAAACAAGACCCAGAGCAGCCATGCACGGGGGCGGAAGGGTGGGGACAATGAGAAAGGAGGGACAGGCCAGCGTCTGTGCGGGGAGGGGTGTCTGCCCTGTGAGAAGGTGGGGAGGAGGCGCTGACAGCAGAGAGCAGCCTACCTTGATGCAGCTGAGGAGCTCAGAGGTGAGGCTGGGAGACTCGCCCAGACACAAAGCCCCGCCACGTGCCATGTACCAACCCCCGCT
Source organism: Galemys pyrenaicus (assembly GCA_019455555.1). Lineage (NCBI taxonomy): Eukaryota > Metazoa > Chordata > Mammalia > Eulipotyphla > Talpidae > Galemys > Galemys pyrenaicus. Next base: position 146,225 of record JAGFMF010011828.1, read on the forward strand.
GGTGGGACTCAAGGGGAGGATGTCTGGCCTGGGGTGCATCTGAACCCCGAGTGGAAATCCTACTACCGTCTGGATTTGGATACAAAAATCATCTAATGTCCTCAAGGTTTAGTTTAGATATAATCATCTGGAATGAGGACTCAGTGAGCCTGATATGCAAATTTGTGCAGATGACACAGTTTGATTTTTAATTTGAGCACCCTGTTTGTTTTTGTTTTTTTTTAAAGGCAAAACAGACTGACTTTCCCCAGCCAGGGGCCAAGGGCAAAAGGGCAGCCATTTGCTATTCCCCTGAGGTCTCTCCTCACTGCGGAGGAACCTAGCTAACATTCCAGATGGGGAGGCGTGGAGGCACCGAGGGTTAGGGGGAGGAAACATGAGCAGGAGGGAGGCTCATGTGGCCGGCAGCACCCAGACCCTGACTGGAGGAGCAGTGCCTTGGCACTGAGGTCTGATGGCTGCCCAGCCGCTGCCCCAGGATGTGATGTGAAGGCAGGTGGTGATGGAGGGAGAGATACAAAGAGAGGAGGGTAGGGGAGCCCCCACAATCTGGCCAGTCACCTTCTCGTGACCGACACCCTATACTACAGACCAGATAAATAAGAGCCCACCAGTGTCCCCTCTTTGCCCTGTGCCCTTGTCCTCCAGGCCTGTTGGTCAGAGAGGTGACAGCTGGGGCCTTTCCTCCTGCAGAATACAAATGACTTCCCCCTTCCTCCCAGGGCTGGGAATAGACATCAGCTGGCACAGCCCCCGCAAACTGCCGGCTGTCAGCCCGCCTGCCTGCCCGCCCGCCAGCCCCCGCACCACCTGGGAGGAGGCAACACCTCAGGCAGGCTCAGGCTGTATGGCGTTGCCTGCTTGGTTCTTAGAGCGAGCTGGAGCACCCTACCTGGCCCTCACGTGCTGCTGCAGGCGGGGTGAGTCCTAGCACCGGCGTATAATGAAAGGAGAGGAGATGGAGCCCCTAATGGAAGTGACCCCAGGTGAGCACCCCTTCCAAGTTCAGATCACATTGGCTAGCTTGAGAGGGGAGAGAGGGCAATGGAAGAGACATAGCAGAGGCGTAGCAGGGCCCCCCTTTGGCTGCTCAGGATCTAGAGGGCTCCTGGGAGATGCTGCCTGACCAAGGAGGAGCCAAGTGAGGTCCTTCTAGAGGACTCCCCTGTCCTTGAGCTCCCCTTCTAGCACTGTTGAGTCATAGGAGGCTCCTTGCTTTGCAGCCACCCAGGGAAGAGCGCTTGCATTTTTAAAAAGCCTGCAGCATCCCAAACACTGCCATTTGGGAAGGCCTCCCCCTCCTCCTGGGCCCGGGAGCTCCAGTCCCTACACCGTAGGACTCCCAGAGCTTCCGCCAAGCTGTCGCCTTCTCTCAACATCAGCCCTTGCCGTCGTCTATGGAGGCCCCGCCACAGCTCACTAGTCTGGCTTCCAGCCCTCATCATGGAGGGCAGTCTGGGGAGCTACTTTCAGTATGGAAGAAGGAGGGGTCTCTGAATGAAGAAGGCCCAGCCCTCACTTGCCAGCTGGCACCAAACTCAGTCCCCTTCTGGGCCAAAAAGCTGGCAAGAGGTTTTGAACTGAGGAAGCTCAGCTGATAAGGGGAGAGGGGCATCGGGGAGTCTTGGCTTTTCCCTAGGTCAGAAGAGCCTGCTCCGCTTTCTCAATTCTTATTTTGTTCTGAAAGCTCAGGAGAGCACCACAAAGCTGTGCGCAAGACAAGGCAAAGCATGAGAGGCTGAGGACTATGACTGAGACGGCTATCCCGTAGCCTCAAGCCCAGCCCCACTAAGCCGAAGGATATTCTAGGAAGACTTGTTAAGATGCTCTCCTTCTCCTGAAACATTAAAGTGACTTCAGTGCTTCTCTGCCTTGAAGTTCAGGAGACCCTTCCCTGGGCCCCTTCTCCACAGTGCCTGACCCCATGTGCCCTGGTCCAAGGGCTAAGCGGATGCAGATTCCTAAAAGGCGACACAGGCAGACGTGTCGCCTCCCAGAGAGGGAGGGGAACAATAGATGTGAGAGTTCCATCTCGAGTGCGGCCCAGAACCAGGAGGGTGTTCTGGGACGGCATTTGACAGACTGTTTCAACATTCATCACGCAGCTGCGGACACAGAGGTCCTGGGGCATGTAACTTGCCTAAGGTTGTACCACAGAACCTACGAGAACCATAGCCCTAATCTCTCTCCACCACGTCACACTTCTTTCTCAAAAGCGATTCAAAGAGCAATAGCTGCCAACCACAAGTTATAAGACCCAATTCTTCCTCAGGCATACAAGCAAGAAATGATTTCCACCACCACCACCACCACCACCACCACCCAGCACGTCTGTCTCCCCATCGAGCACAGAGGCTTTAAGATCGGGCTCCCCATCACCTTTCCCTTGCACCAAGTACATTTCCCCAATTTGGCTACTGAGTCAGCCCTCGGCATTAGCAGCTTGGGCTTCTGCAGCCCCTGACAGCTAAGAAGCACACTTCTGCAGTGGATCCATTGAAGGCCATCAGTAGAACCGCTGAAGTCAGTGCAAGAATTCCACCTACATTCAGCGTGCAGAGGGGCTCACAATTCCATTTTCTTCTTTGGCAAGTAGGAGCTGGAGATCTGATGCATGATCACCAGGGCTGGGTAGAGGGGCAGAGCCAGGCACAGGTACCAGGCTGCACCTTTGATCTGGGCCTGGAACCACACCGAGTACATGCCCAAGAGCACTGTCACCGTAGCCATCAGGTAGATCACCAGTCCACACGTCAGATGGTAGAGCTTGAGGCGAGCCACCCTTGAGACCTTGGCTTGCCGAGGACAGAGGAGGTAGAGCCCACATACTGCTTGGCCAGCGGTGGCCAGCAGTGTCAGAGCCCCTGCCCAGCTGTGCCAGGACACCAGGTGGTGCAGCTCACTGCGGGTCCTGCTGGAGATGATGAAGCCTAGGCCCAGGGCTGCACAGAGGATGGCTACGGCCTGGCCTGCCCAGTGGAGTCGGATCCGGGACTTTCGGGAGCAGAAGAAGAACAGGGAGTGCTCAGGCGAGAGGAGTAGAATGGCCTCAGTCATGCAGAGGCAGAACTGTGAATACAGGAGAGGGCCAGTGAGCCCCAGGCCCGTCTCTGAGGCCTGAGAAAAAGGAGGTGCTCTCATATATCCAAACAAGAACTCCCACCAGGACCTCCTGTCTCACAGGTCAGCATTTGTGGGTGGGTCCAGTACACCTGGGCATCCGCATCTGAGTGAAGTCCTGTCACTCAGGCTGTCACCCATGCCAGCCATTCCCTGCTCCGCCCCTACGGTTCCTTTTTTACCAGCGGGATAGCAAATGTTAAACTTCTTTCTGAACTTGAGAAGTGTGGTTTTGTTGTTTTGGGGGGGGGAGGGAAGTGGTAAAGCCACTGGGTAACACCCCCTTCTACTTCCTCCTTTCAGGCCCTAGTAGAAGAAGAAAAATCTCCTGTGCCCTCCCACTCGCTTTCAACAAACTGACATCCACAGCCCAGCCCTCCACATTTCCCACTCTCATAGGTCATAGGAGAAAAGGGGGGCCCTAGTTATTCCCCCCACTTCTCTGCGCCTCAGGAAGGGTAAGTCTTCTGAAGAGTGGATGCTTCCTTAGGGGCATAACCGAACAAATCAGCTGCACAAAGAAGCCCAAACTCACCGCCAAGGTCATGAATACAGGGTGCCAGGAGAAAAGACCTAAGAATCAAAGAGAACAGACTGACGTCTAGGCACCTTTATTTCTGCCCCGGTGGCTGGTTGGAACCCAGAGACTTTAGCTAGGGGGTACCGATCAGTAGAGCATCCCCAACCCTGATCAGAAATCGGGAACTCAGGGCGAATCGGGGCAGCCCGGAGACCCTCGGGTGAGCAACCAAGAAGGCACCCACACACCAGTTTGTGCCGGGTTCCCGACCGGTCACCTCGCAGCTGTCTGCCCAGTCTCGGGTGGACCTGTCCCCCCTGTCACCGCAGCCTTCGTGGGGGACTCTGCTTACGGGATGAACTCTGAGTTCAGTTCAGAGGTCGGCCTCTCCGCCCCAGTCCCCAAGCTCCACCCCGACCCCGCCCATCCACCGCGCGCCCCAGACTGCGGGGATCCCCTCTCCCCGGCTTCTAAGGCTCCCGAGCGCTGCCCCTCCAGCATCTCGGTTCCGCCCCTTCCCTGGCCCCGCCCTGCTTTGCACACTCACTGGTTCCCGGCCGCGACAGCAGGGTCAGAAAGATGGTGAAGCCCAGAGCTACCAGGTGCGCCAAGATCCCACTGCCTCTCCGCAGCCAGCGGGTCAGTCTCGGCTCCCTCGCTGGAGCTGGAACCAGACCTACCTCCAGGGACTGCATGGCCGAGCCGGGCCGGCGCGCACTGCCAGCGCCGGGGCGCTTCTTCCGGGTTTGCGATCGCGAAGGCGGCCGCGGCGGCGGGAGAGGCCCCTCCCCCGGGACGCGGCCGGGAGGCGGCGGGCTCGCCCACAGCGCCCTCTGGGGGCCGGGGGAAAGCGTCGGCCCTCGACTGCCCGCGGGCCGAGAGCTAGAGCGGGGTTCTGGGGCCCATCCTGCAGCATCGGCCAACCTCGCGTCTTGCTTTTTGTCCAGGCGGGCTTATGCCTCCAGCAGCCGTGCAAATTACATTTACGGCTAGTGATCTCCCCCAAACCCCAAGTCACACACTCGGTCTGCCGAATCAGAAGGGTGTAAGCAGTGTTTTGAGCGGTTTTACTGATTACCGGAAATACTGATTGCCCTGGCTATCCAGCTACCTGCCATCGCTTCGTCTGTCTTGTTAAGAGAAAAAGATCCCTCCCTGCCTAAGAGCAAGGAGACCAGAAGGAAAGGACAAAGCCAGAAAGTACTGCCCGTGCCCAAATTCAAAAAGAGCAAGAGGCGACTGTCTCGCCCCCATCCACACAGAAGTTGTCCCCAGGGAGATAAATGCAGGAACGAGAGCAGTCCTGGCCCTGGCTGCTCCACACCATGTGCTTGTCTTGGCCTGGGGAGCTGGGCGATCCTGAGGGACCAGGTCCTCCCACACTCCTGCCTCCCACACCAAGGAAGTTCTGTCAGCGATGACTCTCTCCCTGCCTCCCCAGAGAGGCGTGGTTCAGCTCCATGAACCTTCCCTTCCTCTACTACCAGGGAGAGGGGCTCCCCTTTCCTTATGAGCGAACCTCCAGGCCAGGGCGAGAGACCAAAACAGGCTGTCCCCACAGAAATCAGGGACACCCTGAGAGCAGTTACCTCGTCCACTTGGGCTCCCTCTGTTGGGAAAATAGGTTGCTGGTGAAGAGACAGGCAGAGCAGGAACAGTTCAAGAAAATGAGGCAATAATCTGGAGGCTGGGCAGAGGCCCAGGGCTGTTGGAAGACCAGGAAGGGGACGCCAGCTGACTCCCCACAGACCCTCAGGGCAAAGATCCAAGCGTGAGGCCCAGGGTGTGGCTCCCCTCCTGCGGGAAGGCTCCCTTCCCAGCGGAAGGAGAGCTGGCTCAGTTCTGGGGGGCTGCGCTCAGTCACAGGCACATGCCTCATCATCCTATCTGGAGAGAAGGCTCCCCGAACGGTACAAACCCCAGCCACTTTCACGCTGTTTAGAAGGACAAAATTATGTGAGCTCGAGAGGCTTCTGCCGCGAGCCTGCCTGGCTGCCTGCATCTCAGCCGCCACCGGGAGTGCAGCTGGGGACAGTGAGGACACTCATTTTGTTACTTTGCCCTCCTTCCTTGTCTATGCTTCTGTTTTTATATTTTCTTAGCAGCAACAGAACAGGGAGACAGTCTTGAGGTATTTTAAAGAGTTTTTTTTTTTTTTCTTAAAAAAAATAATATAAAGTTATAAAAAGCGGCAGTAGCCTGGGGCCCGGATCTGGAGGGGGAGGTGCTGGCGGCTCCATCGCAGCGGGCAGGCACTTTCTCGTTAATGGGCTTTTGACTGCAGGAAGACAAGAGGCAAGAGACAGGGTCAGGCTGAGGGCCTACCAGTCCTCCTACCCAGTGAACTGTGGGGGCCATTAGAGCTAACGCTTGATTCCTCCTCCAGGCCTGGAGAGGAAAGCTGGGCAAGAGGGACGATGGATGTCAGCCCAGCAGGGGCAGCCTGGAAAACACCATGCACACGTGTGCACGCGCACCCGCCCCCCCACCCCCCCACGCTGAGGCCCTGGGCGACTGTCAAACTCACTCCTCTCATATGGGTGCCAAAGGAGTTGGTATGCATCTGGCTGGTGCCTAAACCAGGAAGGCCTCCCCCCTTCCCACCTCCAACAAGTACCTCCTGGCTGAGATCATATGGATAGCCCATAGCATGCTACTCCAGGGCTCCCATCAGAAGAGGCACATAAACCTGGCTGCTGGCTTTACCAGAAACCCTGGAGAACTTGCCTGGCACCTGAAAACCTGGAAGTGAGCACATGTGCAAGGTGGGCACACATGCATTTGTGGACCTTGAGTTGTGTCCCTGCCCTTCCACGCCCTGATGTTCAGAGACAGAACCAAGGAACAAGACCCGCCCGCCCACCGCCTGCCTGGTCTATCAGGCCACAGCTCAAGGTCCCAAGCGCAAGCCCACCACCCACCACTTTCTCATCAGAACTCATGGAGTCCAACTTCCTTTCCTTCAGGGGACAGAGGCTCCAGTTCCTGGAGTCAGGGCCACAGCCCACTCAGAGAATGGCCTTTTGATTAAAGCAAAGTGGGGCTGGGGGAAGGAGGCAGCATCTCCTCAGCCGGAGAGAGGGCTGGGATAGGGGAAGGCCCAGGGGGCAAGTTAGGGTCCCCTAGCTAAAACCCACGTCTCCCTGAAGATGGTCCAGGAACCCTGTCATCTTTCCCTCCATGCACAACCATTTACTAGCACCTTCTCTGGGCTCAGGTTCCCACTGAGAACTCCACCCTCTTCCTTCCTGACCCTCCCCTGTGCATGCTTTTCGGGGAGCTGAGCTGGTACCTTCAGTGTGGAGCACTTCTCCTCAAAGGCCAGGGCCGGGCCCGGCTTCTTGCGGCGCACAGAGCAGGCCGCGTCGGCAGGGGCACCGGCCTGGCAGTGCTTGGTCTTCACTGGCCGGCAGTAAGTGGCCAAGTTTTTCCGCTTCTTTGCTACCTCCTCCTCAGAGAGACAGTTGGTCGGCAGGGACTTGGCTGGGTGTCCAGCCGTCCCCCGGTTGTCCAGCTGAGAAGCCTTGACTGGCATGGGGGGGTGAGGGGAGCCCCGACAGTCCAGGGGCCCCGCCCGCTTCACTCGTGGCCCCACCGTCCCGTTAAGCCCCATGCTCAGGGCCGTTTTCGTCTTGGCTGAGAGGCCCCGGCAGCCAGAGGGTTTGCCTTTTCCAGTGGGCTCCAGGATGCAGGTCCGTTTGAAGGTGGTGGGGCCAGGGGATAACTTCCGCTTTCGAGAAGGGGCCTCCACCTCGGCCCCATCCTTGCCTTTGGCGGACTTGCTGGCCTTCGACGGTGGGAGCTTGCTGAAGGACGGGGACGGCGTGTTGGCAGGCAGCGGCGAGGTGATGGCCTGGCTCCCGCCCATGCACTCGGCCTGGCTGCAGGCAGCTGCCACACTGGGGGAGCCTGCAGGGTAGCTGGGGACAAGGCTGTCCTTGGTGGGGGGTGTGGAGGCTGGGCAGGCAGGTCTGGGGGGTGGGCCTGGAAGGCGGGGACAGCTGCCTGTGGAGGATGGGCTCAGGGGAGCAGAGAGGGGAGAGCTGACAAGGTGGGACGGAGGCTCTGCTGCCGGTGGGATCTTCCTGCAGCAAAAAGAAAGCCACTGTGACGCCAAGCAAACAAGAGAGCCTCCCCACACCAACACACCCCACCTAGAAATGGCCCACAGAGCAGAGCACTGCTGCCATCTGCTGGGAGACGCTGGAACTGAGGGTCAGGGAGAAGACAGCGCAGGAATGACTGGTTGCAGAGTGTAAGAGCTGGTGTACAGACCCACGGAGAACCTCGTTTTAAATCTCAGTTGGGGTATTCCCGGATCCCTAATCACCCTGAGGACACTGGAAGAAGGGAGTGCCTAAGAGTCATGAGCCACTCCCAGACCACCCACGGTGGTCAGGCCATGCCCCTGCCCAGCTAGCTGCCCGCCACCGCCAGGCTGCCTGCCTCCTCCTCTCTCTGGGGTCCCCCTGGCAGACAGCCAAGCACAGCCCTGGGTGTGTAAAGAGCTGGGGCTCCTGACGCCCCTGGAGCCTGGAGCTGGGAAGGGAGGTTCCGGCTGGAGAGACTCACTTCCACATGTGGGAGCTGAGGTGCCGCTCCAGCATGGAGCTCAGCGCTGAACAGAACCGGTCCAGCCGGCGGCTAAACACGTAGCATCCTGGGCTCACCAGCCGGCTCCCAAAGGTGCAGAACTGGAGGCAGAGGGGGGACGTGGCTGGGGAGGCCCAAGACGCAGGGTGGTACCTGCACACAGGATGTGGCCTCCCCCCACTTGGGGTCAGCACCGGGTCACCCCCCCCCCAGGCCCCTGCCCCAGGTCCTTACCGCCTGTGGCCTCGGGGGCCGGGTTGCGAATTGGCAGTCAGGGGGGAGGTGGAGGTCGTCAGCTGTCCCCTCCTCCTCACTCTCCTCGCTGGAGGCCTGGGCCCCACCCCGGGGCAGGGGGAAGGGGAACAGGCCTGGGTCCCCATCACCCCCACAGGGGCCTTCATCATCCAGCTCACTCTCGGAGGAGGCCCGGGACCTGGAAGGGCCAAAGGGCATGTAAGTGCGATGTGATGGGGGTGGGTCAGGGCGGGGGTGTCCCTGAACCCGCCAAGCTTGAGAAGCCAGGGCAGACACCCTGATGGGCAACCAGACAAAGGAAGGAGGACAGGAAGGGAGGGAAGAGCAGAGCTCACAGAGTAAGAGCCAGAAAGATCAGGGGCCACAGCTCCCGAGGGATTCTCTCCCCAGCCCCCTTCACTTCCCAGGCCCTGCCTCCTCAGGGGGGAAATCTGCTCCAGATTCGCCTCCTCCAGATAATCTTCTGAGTTTAACTGCACCCAGCTCTGGTCAGCCCCGTCAATTTTCTCAACCCCCTTCTTGCATCACATATTCCTGTGAGCCTGTCTGGGAGCTGAGCCTGTGTTTCGTGCCTGCCCTTCCTGTTACAGGCAGAGATGCGTGTGTGTCTCCTTCGGCAAGGCAGGCTCTCCCCGGGGTCCAGCGCAGCCTCTGCACACGAAGGGGCCAGTGAGTGAATACACAGTAGGACTGCCCAGGACCCTGACCCTTGCGGCTCCCCGAATTCAAGTTTTGGTCTGTCGGAAGCAGCCGGGGAACTGTTTTTATCCCGAGTGCTGGATCTGGCACGCTCTAGAGAGGCTGGGGTGCTGGGGTGCGCTTGGTCAGGACTGGGGGATGGCCCGCTTCTGCACCACTGCCAGGGACCCCAGGGACCCCCCCCCCCCACTCAGGGCCGAGTGAGCAGCATCTTTCAGGCCACGCCCTGGGCCTGTCTCCGGGGTCCCTGATGGTTTGGGGCCAAGCGTGCCTGGTGGGATGGGGGCTGGAGCCGGACATACCTGGGCAGTGCACAGTACGGGTAGGTCTGCTTGGCTCGAGCAGAGAAGGCGCTGCTGGGAGCAGCTGCCGCTGCCATAACCTGGACTGAGGAAGGAGGGTCCTGGGAGGGGCGCTCCAGAGCCGGCTCCTTCCGCCCCGGGCTCTTCTCCTTGGGAGACTCCCCCTTTCGGGAGTTGGCCTTCAGCTCTGCTACTAACACATCAAAGTCCTTGGCCCGTCCCTGGACCTCCCGGCGCTGGTGCACCGAGTGGATCTAGAATACAGCAGGGTGGAGGGGAGCAGGTGTGAGCTGAGCCTGACCTGGGCAAGTGGGGAGCGAGGAGTGTGTGTCTGTGGGTCTGTTTTACTCCCCCACAGGGCCAGAACTCTCCTGTGGGAGGGGGGGATATAGAAGTCACCCCATAACTGCTGCCTCCATCATGGGCACACCGGGGGCAGCTTCTGAACCTTTGCCTGGTCCAGGCTTAACCCACCCCCTGAGCTGGACCTCCCACAGCATCTAATCCCGCTCCCTGCCCCGGGCCCAGGTCTCTGCCGTCCTCCTGGCTGCGCAGCCCGTCAGGGTTACCTTGCAGGTGAGCAGGCGGGTACAGATCTTTTTGGTCTCTGGATTTATTACCCCACACTGCCTGTTGAGGTCGCACTCCTTCCCTGTGAGGAAAGAGGTTCCCATGAACCCCAAGGTCATTGCCAGGAGGCCCACAGGAAGACCTGGCTACTTCCAGCCAAAGGCCTGGAAAGAGCTAGGCCAACGCAAAAGAGCCCCTGGCCCTCAATCTGAAAATGCAGCCTTGCAGAAAAACTCCTCCGGGCATCAGCAGTTCTGCAAGAACCAGCCCCTTGCCCATGCCCAGCTCAGACACTGCCTTGGGGACGCTAAGCCTGAGGCAGAGCAACACCCATCAGGAGACGTAATAGTGGCAGGTATCTGAGCTGTCAGGGAAACCAGCTGTGAGAGGTGAAAGGTCACAGCTCAAGGTGAGAAAGAATAATTCCATCCGATTGGGCATAGACTCCCGTCACCTTGCCAGGGACCCGGGCTGCAGGGAGGCCCCCAGAGAGCGAGCAGTGTATGTGGATGTCCAAGAGTGGCCAGGAGCTCCTGAGCCCTGAACCTGTGCGTCCAGGCCCACCCCGCCCCCAATCAGGCCCAAGGATAAAGGGTCCCCTCTGGGCTTTCCTGACACCCAGGACAGCAACTACTCACGAGCCATCTTCCGGTGAGTTTTGGGGGGCAGCCTGGCCCCACCAGGTTCCTTTTCAGGGGGGCTGCCTTCTACTCGGTGACTGAGGGTCTCGCTGGGGGTTATCTCGACGCTCTCTCTGCCAGGTTCTTTAGAAGGGGTAGCCACGGGGGGTTTTGCAGGGGAGTCCTTGGTGAGGCCGCCTGGCTGGCTGAGGAACGCAGAGGGCGGGGCCACCCTGATCCCATGTCCATCGGGCTTCGGGAGACTGGACATCTTCTCCAGATTCACCACAGGCACGAAAAGGCTACATATGGAGAGAGGGTGTGGGCTGTGGGGCGGGGAGGCTGGGCTGGCGTACTGGAATCTCCTTTCTGGCCCCAGAACTTGGGTGGGCTCCAGCTGGGGTACAGATCACAGGGGAAGGAGACCCCACGTCCCCTGCAGCACAGGAAAGGGAGCCACAGACAGGCGGTGCTGCCTCCTGCTGCGAGCAGTGCCCACAGCCCGCTGCTATCTCCGTCTGCCTCAACCCCTCCCTGGGCAGGGGTCAAGGCCGCTCTGGGGGTTTCCAGCCTGTCCTTACCAAAGGTTGTCCTTCTGGGTCTTCTCGGGAGGCTGGTGGCCGCGGCTCCGGGACCCCTGGCCCTTCTCCCTGGAGGAGGTTTTGCTGGGACCTGGGGCCCTACAGGCAGGGCCCTGCCCGTTCACTACGTGGCATTTCTGAGAGCTGGCAGGGGCTGGGGGTGGGGGTGGGGCCCGGGCGGAAAGCTTGCTGAGGGGCCCATGTCTTCTTTCTGTCACCAGGAGGTGGAGAAAGTAATTGAGGTGAGTGGCACCAACTGCCTTGTCCACGGTCTCCTAGCCTTGCTCACCTGGCTCACTTCCGCACTCTGGAGTTCCCGTGGCTTCGCTTTTAAATCTGCTTTTCCCCATCTGAGCCTGAGCCTTCAAGACTCACAATTCCAGGACCACTTCCAGCTCCTCTTCACTCTCCCTTTACCTCCACTAGATGCTACAGGTCTGCTCAAACAATACCCAACCCACCTCCACCCCAGACCCTGCCTGCAGGACCTCACCTCCCTCTCCTCAGCACCTCCGCCCTCATCGCAAGGCCCCCTCCTGCCTGACCCAGTCCTCAGAGTTCCAGGATCCACCTTCCCCTGTCCCCTCTGGCTCCGCCCCAGGGATCCCCTCACCGCAGTGCTTCTGGAAAGCTTGAGGCTTCACCACTTGGCTGCAGTGGTTACACACAACCAAATAGAAGTCGTCGTGCGCAGGGCAGTGCCCGAAGATGGACATGTCTGCAAGGACAGAAGCCCTGATCACTGGGGCTGGGGCTCCAGGGCTTCCCCCGAAGATCGCAGGGGGTGCTCCCACCCCCTCTTAGAAGCTACTTCCCTTCCAGCTGACAAGGTTTCTGCTGGCGCTCCCAGCTTCCAGAGTTCAGTATAACCCGTCCCCCAAAACGTGGGCTTTCAGGTGAGCAGGCACCAATCCCCTATGACAAGACCTTCCACAGCAGGGTCCGGGAGCCAAGGGGCTGGGCTGCCTTGGCACTATCAGCGGGATCCCCAGACCGCTGCTTCCAGCAGCCAGGTCCTGCTGGGGTGTGGTGGAAGAGGGGAAGGTGGTCCCGTCTGCCCCGGGCCCCAGCTCCAACATGTGCTGACTCCCACCTTCTTTAATGAGGGTCATGGCATCCAGCTTCTTCGTGCTTTTGTTACTCTCCTCCAGCTCGGCCCCTGGAGGAGAAACACAGCTCAGAAGGACTGCTCCCTTCCCAGAAGCCCCATCTGCACCCGGCCCAGGGTCTACAGCTGGGCAGCAGGAAGCCCACACTCCTTGACACGCTCCTGGTGTTCAGGCCCCTGGTGAACCTCTCAGTGGGTCATTCTCAAACGGCCCATCTTCCCTCACCTGCTACCTCCAGAATGAGCTGGCCCCGTTAGGAGGGGCCCAGTCACACGGACCCTGTCACACAGACCCTCATTCCAAGATGCCCATCAGGGTTCAACTACCCATGAGTTAGGTGATGGTGGCCTGTCTCTCCCTCTAAAGAGAAAACTGTCCTTAAGGTATTCTACTGTTAATCCCTAAGTCCCTTCTAGAGATTTCTCACATGGGGGTCCTTTTTGCTACTCTGTAGCATCCCAAACAGATACTCTCCCAGGTCCTCAAACCCATGGACTCAATTTTGTTCCACCTGCATTATCATGGCATGGTCACAGTTACACCCAGCTTCTCGCCTCCTGCACAGACAGGACAGCCACAGAACAGAGAAACTGCTGTCTTTGGGGACCTCTGAAATCTTCAAAGTCCCCTTGATCAGCTAAGCCAGCCTTTTCCCTCCTTAGGAGGGCTCTGACCAAGGGCTGCCCTTGTACCTCAGTTTCTGGGTTGATGACAAAAACATCTTAGCTGTGCAAAGCAGCTCTTTCCCCATCCCCCTACCTTACTCCTCTCCCCTCCCTCCTCTACGCCCCCTCCCTGTCCCTTGGAAAAAAAAAAAATCAATTCTGAGTCACCAAACCCGTCTGATTCCATTTCCGGTTCTCAATGCACCCAGACCCTGACAATGGCCCCATCCTTGCCCACCCAGCACGGGAAAGTCCAGGGGTGGCCCGGGCTCCCGCTCAGGTCTGCCTCTCATGCCCACTAACAGATTTGCCCCCTTCTAGGCTGAGAAGATCGTTATCCATCTTATATAATCTCCAGATACGAGGGGTGGTGGGTTAGGCATGCACGAGACAAGGGGCAGCTCCCACTCTTCAGTCTGTTAAAGTACAGAGATGGACAGAACCCAGCTGGGAGTCAGACAGTCTCAGAGGAGAACAAGTGTCATCAGAGACTGCTCCATGCGGTCTCCTCCTCCACCTCTTCTCACTTGCAAACTTCTGGGGCGTGATGCCTGCTGTCACCTCAAAGGCCAAGAGGCCAGGTGCCCCCTGGGGCCCAGGAAACAAAGATCAGGAGAAGGGGCTGTCAGCTCACTCACCAAAGCCACTCTCAGGCCTAGAGAAGGTGGCGGTCAGGGGAGAGAGCCAAGAGGCCGGGCAAGAGGCCCGGGAAAGGACAGAGGATTAGAGGCATGGATGGGTGGACTGAAAGAGGGAGGAAGGGAGGTTGGACAGATGGATGGACTGACGAACTAATGCAGAGGAGGTGGGGTCCATTAGCACTGCAGCCGCCAGGCAAAAGCCAGAAAGGGGCAGGAGGTGTGGGGTTGAAGGCGAAGGGGTTGAGAGGGGGGCACAGAAGTGGGGTGCGTGGGAAACACGTGGAGAGGACTGTTGCGGATGGGAAAATCCCAGGGCAGGTGCATGAGGGGCGGAAGCTGGAGGCCAGCAGACAAGGAGAGAGATAAAGGCAAGCAGACGTGGGGGCAGGTACTGGGCACTGGCAGAGGCAGAGGTGGGCAGGGTGGGCTGCGGGCGGTGGGCCGGCGCTAGGACCCGGAGGCGCGAAGGTGGTGGAGCGGGCGGGCACTAGGACCCGGCGGGTCCTTTGTTTGGGGGGCCGGGGAGCCGGACGGCGGCTCCCGTCGGCTGCTCCCCTCGGCTGGCGGGGACCCGGAGGGGGGGGAGGGGAGACAGTGATGGGGTCCTCGGACTCTAGGGGTGCTTCACTCACCGTCGGCCACGGGCAACTCGGCCCGCTCCACCCACGAGCTCCAGCTCTGTCCCGCGAAGTCATCGAGACTCGGCACCCGCCGCTCCAGAGCGGCCATTGCTGCCGCCGCGCGTTCACGCACCGCCATCACCGCCGCGGACGCGCGCCCGCCCCGGCGCCGCCGCCGCGCGGCCCCCTCCCCCCTGCCCCGCCGCGGGCACGCCTCCCCTCTCCCTCCCACCTTTCCAGCGCACCCTTTGCGCAAGCGCAACCCAGGTTGCCTGCCCCGCACCCTCCCTGCAAAGCCTACTGGGAAATGTAGTTTTGTAGGGAATTCTGCTGCCTACCGAGCTTGCGGCGAGAGCACTTCCGAAATGCACAATTGCGGGGGGATGAGACCCCAAAACCCCGCGACCTCCCCTCCTAACTCTTGTGCACACATTCTTTGTGCTTTCCGCTCACTCTCTCAAGCTCATTACACGCACAACCCAAGCGCAAACCTCTCTGCCCATGACGCCCCTCTAAGCCGTGCCTCCGCCAGCTGGCTGGCGCCCCTTCCTGGGCTGGCGGCCACGAAGCGACTCCGCTCCCCTGTAGATCGAATAGGGTAGGTGCAGGGAGGTGGGTGCTGTGAATCAGAAGGGCAAGGGGAGGGAGTCTGTAGGATATGCTGAAGGACACAGGGGTTGGATTGGGGGAGGGTTCTTCGCTCGCGTGTTGTGTCTCTTCTGTGGGAAACCCATGCTACCCCGAAGCAGAGCAGAGTTTGAGCGGCGCTGTCTGGATCCCGGGAGGACCTGGCTGAGCTGACCAAGATCACCTGTCAGGATGACAGAAGGCTGTCTCCGAACCAGCGCCAGCCCCGGAACTGGGGTAGCCCTGAGGCGGCTGGTGTTTGCAGCATCTCTGCTGATGCGTCTCGCCTCCACCCTCCAAGAACTGCAATCGATACCCTGTACAGCCTCTTCCTAAACCCTGGCTGGACCCTGACTCCATCCATCACTTTGGCTTCTTTTTCTAATGAATATTTTCTCTGCGGAAGGGCTGCTACCAGAGCTTCAGCATAAGGAGAATTCTCGTTACATCTGTCATTTTCCTTGAGGCCTGGGAAATACCTCAATCTCCCATCTCAGCTGATAACATTTCTTCCCTTCCTCACACAATCAAGAGACAAAAGCCTGTCCCCGCCCCCCCATCACATCATAAAAGAGATAATAATTTTCTAAGGGGAAAACAAATTAGGGGCAGATAAGTCAAGGTCTGTGACTTCAAGACCTCACTTTCTTTTCATTTCCACTGAGGGAAGGTTTTAGTACATCAAGGATAATCTCTGAGGGCAGAGGTTCTTAACCTGAGAACCACCGATGATCCCCAGGGAGCCCAGGAACCTAGCGAAATTGAATGTAATGTAGTACCCAAGTGTATTTTTTTAGGGAGTGTTAATGTAGCATGTCACTGTCAGAAGGGAGCTAGAGGTGCAAGTTTGTTTAGCAAGAACCTTATAGTTAAGAGGGCAAAGCATATGGCCCTCAACTCCTGACAGGAAGTGTGTCTGGGTCACAGATGGGAGGAGAGCAAATGGAAACAGCATTGTGGGAGCCATTATCTCCCGCCTTTTGAGTTTGCTCCAAATTTGCTAATGATTTTCAGTTACTTTGGACTAATTGGTACCACCAAAAGAGGAGATGCTACCCAACTGGGGCCTGCCAGGAACAGCTCCTCAGCCTGCAGACTATTGCAGGCTGGGGTGCAGTACAGAGAAAAGTGGGATGAAGTCTTGGAAATGCTGACATTTGTCTAAGAACTTAAAGTGAGGGGAGGAAGAGGAAAAAAAAAATCACCCAAAAATGTTCCAGTCTTGGCTCCTTCGTGGCAAATGCTCAAAGCACTCTGTTTATTCAAATTTGTAATAACAAGCACCAGAAAACTACATGCAACATTCTTCCCCCTCCCCATCCCTGACCTGCAATCCTGGAGGTAAGAGACCTGTGACCATGATGGTGGAGGGAACTCATGTTCAGGAAAGGTCCTAGGTGGGCACTTTGGTAGGGTCAGTTTACTTGGGCAAAGGACAAGTGCTCTGCTTGTTGGCCTCCTGTGGCAGCTGGAGAAACCTGATATCTTCTCCTACCTTGGGCCCCACCAGCAGTGATGCCAGCCCTGGTTGGAGGGGACATGAGCCAGCCCTCTGAAGACAGCCAAGGCAGTTGGCCCAGGACAGCGCTCTAGAGGTAGTGAGGTCAAGTGGCCTTTCCGCTCAGGGTGGCCTTAAAGAAAGGCCAGAGTCGAAATCAAGGCTCTTCTGGCTGAGAAAGAGCCCACCTCTTGGTGAGGAGAAAGAGCCCTCTCTGCTCTAGGAAGAGTCTTGCTCAGGAGTCCTTGCCAGGAGTGTGTACTGCCTACTTTCTACCTCCCTCCCCTAGCTGAAGAGCCAGTTGCTAACTTCTACCCCCAGGTAAGAACACTTTATCCATCACATTTCAAAAACATTATAAATTCATACATAGAACCCAAAGTTCTAGTAGAAGCTGCTCTCACAGACCCTCATGAGGGGCCAGCTTGAAGGAAATTGAAGGTCACCCCTTTGTTCTTTGTGTCTCTGGAACTACTGGCAAATATGTGCCCCCTTGTCCTTGAATAACCATGGGAACAGCTCAAGACAGAGAGAGTTCCAAACTTAGATACACTGTCACCCCCCATGCTCTTCCCTCCCCAACCCCTTCCCCAAAAATTAAAAAAAAAAACAATAAACAAACTTAATTATTTCACTGAAGAACTCTGTAACATTTAGGAAAGTAAAGCTCATACTTTCCCCTGTCAAATGGGTAAACTCTGACCCCCCAAAAATTGATTGGCCTGAAGTCATAGGTCTTGACTCCTGGGTGCCCCAATAATGCACACATTGCTATGGATGGCATTAGGGAGGCAGGGAGGTTAGAGGGGTTGACTTATCCTGAGGAGAGTTTGGCACAGGGCACATTCACTTTGGGGATGCTAAGCAGATTGGCACTGCATTGCACAATGGCTGGGGTCTTCCTTCTTTGTCCTTCCCTGGACAGCCCTGTGGCCCGGCAGACTGAAGTGGTCTGAGCTGAGCAGGAGGCAAATGGCCCTTAGTCCAGACTCTTAGGCTCTGGGGACAGAGAAGGACTGAAGAACGTGTCAGAAGAGGAGACACACTGAAGACAAATATGGAACTGGGTCCCGAAGTGAAGAAGCACCAAAAGCATCAGCCTGCCCTGGACTGGGAGGGGATAGCGCCTGGGAGAGAGGAGGAAGCTGGGGAGCAAGGGAAGGGCAAAGGGAAAGGGCTTGTCCTTTCATAAAGGTGAAAGGGGGACGTTTGAAAGAAGGGCCAGGGATGCAGCAGTGGAAGGGGTGGGGTGAGGGGGAAATAAGCAGAGAGCGAGGAAGAAATGACCCGTCCACCCATGTCGTCGGGCTCAGGGCAACTTGACCTCTTGATGGTCCTTTGGGCCTTTTCGAAGCCCCTATCTGGCCCCAGGGTAACGAAAGGCCTGGGCAGACCTCGCAAGGCTCTTGAATTGTTGGGACTCAAAGCTCAGAGGCGAGCCTGGGAATAGGACATTGGACATGGAGACACCGCCCCATCTCATCTCCTGTTCCAAATTTGAGCTCAAGACCAGGAAGGAGGACAGACAGGGAGAGGGGACGGAGTTCCCAGGGCAAGCATGAGATGAGAGTGTTGCAGAGTGTGGCGTCCTGGAGGGGTGGGAGTAGGGCTGGGAGAATAGAAGAAACTGATTATCCAGCAAATTCCCTGGCTTCAGTTTCTTGAAGTGGCAACTCAGTTGCAGTTGATCTGCTTTCGCTTTCCCTGAGTCCAGGACTGATGTGGGCCCCCTGAAGGGCCTTCTGGGCTGGGTGGCTCCCCAGGGTCCTTTCTCAGGGGCTCTGTGGGCAAGCAGAGGCCGCAGGGAGAGCAGAAAGCACTGGAGGCCAGTACGGACATGGGGGCCAGATGACAGCAGCTGAAAAGGGCATCGAACTACTGGGGGGGGGGGGTCCTCCACGCAAAGAACCAGGGCGAAGGCTACCAGCCCATTTCCCCTACCCCCACTTTTATTGGAGCGGGACAGGTTGATAGAAGTGGATCCTGGGAAGTCTTGAGATTCTGGTCTCCTGCCCCCAACCCAAACTTACTGCAGAGGGTGGTTCTCAGGGCTGTGAGAGTAAGAAGACCACAAAATGCCGAGGTCCAGGGCACAGACAGGCAAGACTGAGCTCCTGCCATGCAGGGCTTCCGCGAGAGGAGGGGCAGGGAATCACATCACAGGGAGGTTCCCAACAGTTGGTGCCTGCCCACCCATCCACATCTCCGAGCTCAAAGCCCCAATGACATGACAGGAGGGAGGGAAGCTGGGGGAGGAGGAGGGAGGTTCTGGACGGAGGAGGTTGAAGAGGTGCTGTCCCCGCTCCGGAGTAGCCATAGGGCTGCTTACTGCTTCTCCACTGCTCCCTGCTCAGCTGCGCTCTCCTGGCTGGGGCCCTGGCCCTGGTCCTGGCCCTGCCCATGCCATGGGGTCTCCTTGAACACGAACCAACAGTTTCCGGCCCACAGGAAGAAGTTGATGAAGCCGAAGAGCTGAAGAGACATCGGGGCAGTTTGTGAGAATAGCAACGAGGAGGCATATTGGGAACAGAGCGGGTGGGTGCATTGTGGGGAGGTGGAAGAGACAAGGAGGAGTAGGACTAAGAGAACTGGATGTGGGGTGGGGTTCACGGCGTCACCCTCAGAGGAGCTCTCTGGTGAAAGCGCTTGACCCTGGCTACAGCATGCACCCAGGCTGTGGTTTGGTTGCCAGAGGAATCTGGTCCCTGGAGCAGAGCACTGTGCCAAGCACAGCAAGGAGCAGGACAGCACTGCCCGAAGGCCTTCCGCAGGGTGGGTGTGGCCAGAGCTGTCCAAGGTGCTCCTTCCCCATGGCTCGCAGGCCCAGGCAGAGCTGTCCTTGGACACGTCTTCCAACTATGAAACACGTTATCAGCAGGAAGTATTTAGGGGGATGTGCACAGAGGCCTGCAGTTCACTGTGAAATGCATTCAAATGGGTTGAGGCCCTCTCTGGTGGCACAGCGGGTTGACAGCCACACTATGAAGCATCCGGGCACAGCAGCACGAGTTCATTCCCCAGCCAGGGAGCTGACCCACATGGCGCAGCAGACCTCTCCTGCCTTGCCTGCTGCTCCCCGCAGCAGTGTGTTTCAGTCGCTCGGCCTGTTCTGCTCCCCACTGTGTCTGGTGACTCCTCTCACCTCCCATGTTTCTGGCCTGTACCCCCAGCTCTTGTATGCATAAATTATAAATTTAAGTCTTTAAAAAATAACAAAATAAAATGGGTTGATACATGGAGAGGGGCAGATAGATAGGTGATAAAGCAAACTGAGTAAAATATTAATGGTATAGTTCAAGTGGTGAGGGTGTGGTGTTAGTTGTAAAATTCGTTCACCTTTATGGATGTATGAAAGTCTTTACGACAAAATGTAAAGTCTATTCATAAGGTCTCAGTACGGTCTGAAAGGCTGCCCGTGGACTGGTCCTTGAACCCTTCGTTAGTTGGGCTCTGAGGATGTGTAGGCCACTTTGAGGGTGGAGAGGAGGTGCCTGGGAGCACTCGACAAGCTCAGCTTCAGCTACTTGTCAGCTCTCTGGGACCATCGTGATGTTCTAGCAGTTGGCGTGGCCAAACGTGCACACTTGCCGGACCCACCACTGGCCCATAACCCCTTTCAGTCTGGACACTGAGCAAGAGCGGACTGCTCTCAGTCCCTCTGGTGGGCTCCCAGCTTTGATGCTGCCCGCAGTCCTATGCTCCCCTCACCCCGCGGGCCTGTGTGAGGCGGGAGGGTGGGAGGCAGTCACAGAACTTAGCCCGGAGAAGGGGAGAAGAGAGGGACTGGACAGCGCAATACCGAAGGAGGAAGGACCAGGAGCCTGAGCGTTTGTTGGGTTCCCCCACCCCAAATGCTCCCTTAGGGTCAGCTGTGGGGCAAGCAGCCAACCTTAGGTACGGGAGCACCTGCTCCAGGTGCTGGGGACACCGGCCACGCGGATGTCCTCTGTGCCCCTCGGAACCTGCTAAGCGGGACGGGACTGCCAGCCAGGCAGCACAGCTCCCCAGGCCCCTTGGACGGACACAGGCCTCACCACGGAGATGTTGGCCAGCCCCATGGAGGGCGTGGCTCCGGCACTGCACACGGCTTTCTCCCCGTGGCACACGGACATGGCTGCGGTCAGGCTGGATGGCCGCGTGGCCCCCTTGACGTCACTCAGGCCCTTGCCCCAGGCGGCGGCAGCTACCAGCCAGAAGAAGGTGAAGGAGACCGTCACACAGAAGTCCTGGGGGGAGCAGGGGGACAAGAAATGCTCTCAGCGAGGTGCCCGCGAGTCCTCATTTCTCTTCCCCTGCCCTGCGCCGTGATTCTGGGGTCCCAGGAGAGCTGCTGCTTCCCATCCTACCCCACGCTCAGCGCCTTGGGAGGCTGTCTCCCACGAGGGTTCTGCGCACTGCACCAAAGGAATCCTGCTGCCCGGCAGCCCTGCCTGCACCTTTTGGACTGAGGGCAGGCGACAGGGTGCCATGGCATCTGCAGATCAGCGTCACCCCAAACCCCCAACTCCGCCCACCCCAACCCCAGCCTGTCCATTGTTCATCATTGCTCAGCTACAACTGGTGCCAGGGTGAGGGCAGACGGTTAGATAAATGTGGTCCCCAACAGCACTCTTCCCACTGTGCATGCCTGGGGCGGGGAAGGAGCAAAGGGGAAAACGATTAACCAGAGCTAACACTTATTGCTTGTGGGCATTCTCTTTTTTTCTCCTAAAAGGTTATGCGATAGCTATTGTTTGATCCCTGTTTGATAGCTGAGGAAACCGAGGGCCCAGAGGGTAAGAGCACACGGCTGCAAGGAGCAGTGCGGGGGCTTGAGCCTGGCGGTGTACTGCAGAGCCTGCTTCCTCACCCTGCCGTGTGCTCCGAGAGAGCCGGGAGCGGGATGGGAGGTTAGGAGCGGCAGGGTCCTGAGGCCGGGGCCTTTGGCCCTGGGAACCAGGTGGCCACACGCTTGAGGGACTGACCCCAAAGAGGTGGTGGGGAGATCCTGGAGGTCCCACATGTGAGTGTTGGGGACCCAGGAAAGCCCCTGGATTGTCATCCCCTCCTGCTCAGTCCCAGGCCTGCGCCTCCTCAGCGGGGCCCCCCCCACCCACCCAGGCCCACTCACCACCAGCGGGAAGCGCTTGTCCTCCGTGTAGAGCTGGTGGAAGCGCAGGTAGAGGACTAGCGCGGCCATGGTGTAGAAGAAGGAAAAGATGCCCAGGGTCACGAAGAACTCCGCGGGGGCAGAGAAGTCCCCCATGAGGTGCATGGTCTTGGAGGCGGAATCGTCCTCTTCACAGAGGGGCATCTCATACTGGACCCGGTTCAACCTGCGGGTGGCAGGGGAGGCCCTCTTGAGCTGGGGCCTCCTCTCCCTGGGGAAGCAGGCAGCTGCCCCGGAAGTAGTCTTGGGTTAGTGCTCACTCTGGGCCTCGTCAGAGACAAAGAGGGTGCACGTTGAGGAGTGGGAATTGTGTGTGGAGAGAGAGTCATGATAGGAACTTCCCTGGAATTCTGGTCACCCTCTATGTCCCACCCCCACATTCATGCACCCTGGTCAGAGACGGTGACGATGTATGTCCAAGCATCTCTAGGGTCCCTTGGGTCACAACCACTCTGAACATATTGTCTGGATCGTTCTGGTGGCCAAACCAGCAGATGGGCGTCACCCAGCCCTGGGAAAACACAGGCCCACAGTGACCAAGTCAAGGCTAGAACCCCAGCGAGACCACACTGGACAGAATAGAGAAAAGCAAACTTAGCTGCTGGTACTAGGAATTTCTGGTATGTTGAACATAAGCTCCATTATCTCTTCTTCCTCCTGGCCAGGTGAGCCTCCTTATATTCTGGTGGTACCAGGTGAGCACCCCACATTTGACCTTTAGGAGCTCAGTGATAACAAACTTCCTTACTTACCTCAAGGTTGGAGGGAGGCTGTTGAGGGTCAGAGATATGGGCCCCGCCTGCCCTGACCCCCTGCCTCCTCCCCACAGTGCCTGGGAGCTGTTGCTTCTCGAGGAGCTGCTGTTACTGCTATTGCTTACATGGGCTGCAATATCAACACAATGACTGACTGAGTTTCTCTCATGTCTGTGTCTGGTCAGGGTGTCTGAGACCCCCGAAAGGGCAGAACAGACCCCAGTCTTGCGGTCCTGTTTGAGTCTGGGGGAGCACACACCGCACAGGGCTATCGGTGTCTGGACGAGAAGGAGACCAAGCAGGTCCAGCGCGAGGTTGTGCAGGCGGTGGGGGGAGGGGGTGGGAGGCTGTGGGGGCAGCGTCCACTCCTGCTCACCTGAAGGGATAGCCGAACAAAACAATTATGGCGCTCACATCCTTGGGTTCGTTGTTGCAGCGAACCAATGCTCCTGTCTCTCCGCTGTAGGAGCCGCAGGACCCGAAGGCGAAAATAGCAAAGAGCTGAGGGAGAGTGAAACTTTGTTGAGAGTGAGAAGGCCTCAAAATGCCAAGCTAATTCCCTTTCAGACTGTCCTCTGCCTCTCAGCCCGGGCAGTTCTGAGTCGGGGACATGATTCCCTTTAATGGGGTTCCTCCTGGGCAGGACCCGTGGCTTCCACTGCTCCTCTGGCCTCGGGGTGCTGTGTCCACTGCACACACAGGTGGCTGGACCTAATGGCCGAGTGAGTGAGGCTGACTTTGATGACGCCTGGGAGGAAGATGAAGAGAGGAGACGGGAGACAGTCTCCTTGTTGGGAGCGACACGGGGGACCACAGAGAACCTCCTTAAGATGACGACTGACACAGAGCAACCTAAGCTTCTGGAAACTCCTCTCTCAAAGCTGGGCTTGAATTCCCTCCCCAAGGGAGAGGCACCCTAGAAATAAATTCCCCTACCTCAGCTTAGATCAGGCACACATGGAATTCAATTTTTTTTTTTAAGTAATCACTTTATTGCTACTTTCCAGTGGCTTCTTTCTGCCTCTGTAGCTGGAGCTAGAGGGGCAACTCCTGCCAAGGTCTCAGGGGGGCCAAGCAGGCAGAGGCCCCGCTGCTGCCCGGAGGTGCTGCCAGCCCAACTCTCTTCCCCGAGACCCACATTTCCTTTCAGCCTCCACCCTGGCAGGGTTCATGCTGGCAGCTCTGGCTCAAGCCCAGAGAAAAATCCCCCTCACTTGCCTTATCAGCCGCTGCTATTTCCCCAGTGGTGTTTTCCTTTGTAATCTGTTGCTGCTGCCGCTTCTCAGCGTTAGGAAGCAGAGGCATTTCAGATCACTTGAATTGCTCTCCTCTCCACCCTTCATCATATTTTGCTAAAGCTCCTGTCTTGAGTGAAATGAATTCCCTCACCCTATGATTTTCAGATATCTTTCTAGGGGAACATCCTTTTGTTCGAAAAGGAGGTGAGAAACCGGAATCTCTTGTCCTCCCACAGCATCCTGTTCAGGTCCAGTGTCCTGTGTGCTTCCCACGGGCTTGTACGCAACACGCTCATTCTTACCAAGCAGCTTTTCTGTTGGGTTTCTCTGTGACTTGGACATTCGGCACCTTTGAGACTGCTAATCTCCATCCCAGTCCTGCATCCAGAGTGTAGAATAGCTGGATGCACGTTGTTTTGCTAATGCTTGATGTGAAAAGGGACCTGGACTAGTGTCTAGAAATCTGGATTCTAGCCGGGCCCTGTCACTTGGTAGTTAGGTGACCGCTAACAAGTCACTCGCTCTCTGAGTCTCAGTTTTCTCACCTGAGAAATGAGGAGTTTGAACTTTTTTTTAAGATTTATTTATTTATGCATACAAGAGCTGGGGTACAGGCCAGAGGTGTGGGCGGTGAGAGGATCCACCAGAGACAGAGTGGGGAGCAGAACAGGCAGACTGACCGAAACACACTGCTGAGGGGAGCAGCGGGCAAGGCAGGAGAGGTCTGCTGCGCCATGTGGCCGGCAGCAGGGGTCGAACTCGTGCTGTAGTGGCTGCGGTTTGCCTCCTAGTGCATTGCTTAACCCACTGCGCCACCAAGGAGGCTAGAAATGAGGGGTTTGGAGGAGAAATCTAGAGGCCTTCTCCAGCTCCTTAATTCCCTCCCGCTGAGTATAATGCCACCACCCTGCTCTTGGCTGGGCTTGCCAGCAGCTGTGCGCTGCCTGAGTGGTGTCCGGTGCCACAACCCCGCCTGCCTGGCCGGGCCTGGCAGATCTTCTTCATCCTGAAGTTACCGACCCCTGTCTAAAGGTCATAATGGACACCTCTCTGTTTCCAGGAGGTTTTGGGTAGACCTATGAGATTTATCTCCATTTGAAAAAAACATCCAGGAAAGAAATGGTATAATCTCTCTCCAGTGCCTGAACAACCTTCCCATCCAACTTGCATTCCTGAGCCCTGTCTGCTCAACTTCTTGACAGAGCTGGGGAGACATTGCCCGAAGCCCCCTACATCATCCTACATCACAATGCAAAGCCTCTAGTGCTTCCTCATAGCCATGCCCTTCTCTTTAGTCAGCTCTGTGGTTCTCTGAATCCTCATAGAAGTTTCTTTTTTTCTAAAGATTTTTTTTTTAATGCACACAAGAGCAGGAGTACAGGCCAGAGGCATGGGAGGTAAGAGGATTCACCAGAGACAGAGCTGAGAGCAGAACAGGTTGATTGACTGAAATACACAGCTGAGGGGAGCAGTGGGCAAGGCAGGAGAGGTCTGCTGCACCATGTGGGTCCCCTCCCTGGCCGGGAATTGAACTCATGCTGCTGTGCTGCGGATGCTTCACAGTGCAGTGCTCAACCTGCTGCACCACCAGGGAGGGCCTCATAGAAGTTCCTTTACTTTCCTTAATCTCTGTTGCCCAGAACCAGACACAGTTAGGGTGTCACACTGTAGGAAGAGCAGCACAACAGATGTACTTCAGCAGTCAGCCAATGAATGGCTCTAAGTTCCCTAGGAAAGTAGGCATCCCTCATGTAGGGCGCTGAACAGCCAGTTACAGAGCCTTCTCTTGACCTGCACTCTCGCGACAGCCACTCCTGAACACCTAGAGGAAGAGGACATTTACTGGCCATCTTCTATGTGCCAGGCACTGTTCTAGGCACTATTATCTACCAGTCAAGAGAAGAGGAAAAACTCTGCCTTCATGGGGCTCATCCTCGAGAGCTGCACTAGTCATAACTGTAGCTGTAGGCAACTGTGGATATTCACGTTTATATTAACTAAAAGTAAATACAATTTTAAACTTAGTTGGTCAGTCACCCCAGCCATGTTTCACATGCTCAAAATTCACTTGTGACTAGCAGGTATCATATTGGAGAACACAATTTTAGAACATTTCCATCCTTGCTGGAAGTTCTGCTTTGTCTAGAGGATAACTTTGAGTTTCTGAGCATCCTAACCTTTGCTTTGTGATTCCTCAGAGGGCAAAATACACCCATTATTACTTTGGTATTAACTGTATTCTCTTCTGTTCTGATCTTTTTTAACATTGGGAACCTCTATTTATGATTAAATTTGGACTTCACACAGTCAGATTTTCCCAAGGTCACTTTTAGCCACTGTGACAGCCAGGCTTAGTGCTAATATCTCCAGATTCCCTGTCCAGTGCTCTTTCTATTCTACTCACTCGTTAATTAACAAATAGTTATTGCCCATTTATTTTGTGCCAGGTGCTAGAGACATGAAGTCGTGTAAGACCCAATGCCTGCACTCAAAAGTTTATGTCCAGAGATATAAACTAAACTAAACTAAACTAAACTAAAATAAAATATATCATCGCAGAGGCTGGAAAAAAGAAAAAAAAAAAAACTGCTGTTTGCAGGGAGTATTGTCAGAAGGTAGGAAGCTGCCCACACTTTGACACAGGAGCAGAGAGACACCCCTCCCGTCCCCTCCGTCTTCTGCAGCAGAATTGCTTTCGGCCCTGACTTTGTCAGGTGACTGAGTCACAGGGACACACAGGAAAACACTGAGGCCGCCCCTGTCACCATGCACCAGATGCACCAGGCACTGAGCTGAGTAAACGGGCCGTTAAGAGCAGGAGCCGGGGTCTCCCTGGTGGCACAGCAGGTTGACAGCTACACTGTGAAGCATCAGCAGCACAGCAGCACCAGTTCGATCCCCGGCCAGGGAGGGGACCCACATGGCGCAGCAGACCTCTCCTGCCTCAGCACTGGATTTCAGTCCATCTGCCTGGTCTGCTCCCCGCTCTGTCTGTGGTGAATCCTCTCACCCCCCCACACCTCTGACCTGTACCCCAGCTCTTGTGTGCATAAAAAAATAAATCTGGGGCCTCCCTGATGGCGCAGTGGGTTAAGCAACGCACTATGAAGCAGGCCGCGGCCACTGCAGCACGAGTTCGACCCCTGCTGCCGGCCAGGGGGTGACCCACATGGCGCAGCATACCTCTCCTGCTGTGCCCGCTGCTCCCCTCAGCAGTGTACTTCTGTTGATCTGCCTGTTCTGCTCCCTGCTCTCTGTGGTGAATCCTCTCACCCTCCCCCCCACATCTCTGGCCTGTACCCCAGTGCTTGTATGCATAGATAAATAAATCTTTAAAAAAAAAAAATCTTAAAAAAAAAAAAAGAAAAAGAGCTGAGGAGAGAAGGAGGCGAGCTGCTTTCTCAGCCTTCCTCCTTCTGGAGTGCTTGCTAGGGACGGTGAGTGGTGGTGAGTAGTCATACGCTGTCCCCCACCGCCGCCACCTCCAGCCTCTGCATCTCTTTTGGAAAGACATTAGAACAGTCTTGCCAGTGGAGAGCTGAGGTTCCCCTCGGTGCTGACTTGTTTGTGGTGATAATCCCGTGTCGGCCTGGAGAACACTAACATCCCCTGTTAACGTGCAGGGCACAAAGCGGACAAGTTCTGCCCCCAGATCCTACTTGCACAAGCATGGCATTGCTTGCGTGGACTTTTACAATCCCACACTTATTAAAATAGCTTATTTTCATTACAGAGGCCCCAGGGCCAAATAAGTGACTTGGGAACCCTAAAGATGAATTCATGATCAGGGGCACGCCCAGTTAAAGATACTTAGACTTATTATGGGGACCGTGTTTGAATAATCTAGTCCTTTATCCTCAAAGTGAGGAGTTGGCAATGCTATTTGAATAATCTCACCAAAGGACGGTCTCACTGACTGTCTGCATAGAGGGGAAAGTTAGGGGGGAGGGAGGTTCAGAAATAGGAGCCAAGGGAGCCACACTCGCTGAATTCCTTCTGGACTGCGAACCTCACTGCGTCTTGCTGAATGCTTGGATGCTTTGCAGATGCTGTCTCCGTGCTCCCAGGGAGCCCCGGGAGGTCTGGCCCTCATTCACAGAAGCAGAGCACATTAAGATTTTGTCCCTTTACCCTAAGTTTCACAGCCAGGAAGCAGAGGAGACTGAATTTAAACCAAAGCCATATAACCTCCAATTCTGCCCTTTTCCCCTTCATTTCAAAAAGTTAGATGTCCAGGAATTCATCTAAGCCCATGTTATTTCACTGGCTTAATGGAGACTTAGCAAGACTCCAGTATTAGAATTGAGGTAAGATTAGTTAATTGCTGAGTTTTCAAAAGAAACTCTAAGCCAAACTCCTGATTAGTAAAAGAATGACATTACTTTCTGCTCACCAGGGTTCCGGCAAAATCATTGCCTTTCGGTAATAATGACAATGAAAGTTTTTAATTATCCTTACAGTAACTGCAAGATTTGTGGTTCTCCCACCCCCCCTGACTTTGTTATGCCAGTCCGGAGGTTTTGACTCCTCCAAGCAGAAAATAAGTGAAAATCCCCAGTGACATTTTCACTGTCATTTCAGGTGCCAGCTCCTGTGCACTTTCCATCAGCTCATCCACAGAGGTTCAGGGCAAGCAAAGCTCACACACTGAATCAGGCCACCAGGGTGGCGGTAACAGCAAACCATGTCTCCTTAGGATGCCACCATTGGAATGAAAGCTGAGTTCAGATTCTAGCTCTGGCCTGTGGATTATGAGAGAAAGACAGGACCCCTCTGTAAGAAGCTGAGGATCAAAAAAGCCAAACAGGTCTTAATTCTTAGGTATCAATGCTGACCTTTAGGGGAGACCCAATCATTTCCCTAGGCACTACTTTATTCAGTCTTTATAGAAATATTGAGGGCACTGGGGGTGGGAAGGTTGAGAAGAGTGTTAAGATGGCACTTTTTAGAGTCCTCCCCCTTACAAAAGGTGATTGCATGGTCTAATAACTTCATCATTTCCCTTATCTCTTAACAGTTTCTCTCAAATTTCTCTTACATCCATTTATCTAGTTCAATGATAAAATTATACTTCCACATTTCAGGTTCTGCTCCTCTGGATAGCTTGAAATGGCACCCTAGTTCTGAACTGCAGTCACATGGAGCCTTAATAGTATTTCTGTATGGTCCCCTCTGGTACTCAAGTAGTGGGTCAGAACTGGGAAGTGAGGGATGTGAAAGAGCTAAGTCAGCACTTGGTACCACTGCTCTTGAGGCCGTAGAGAAAGTGGAAAGTCCCCACCAGGTGCCAGAATTTGCACATGAATGCTCCCCAGTTTGGCCTATAACCCCAGTCAGGGTCTCAGATATCCAGATAACCTCAAATGAATTATTGTCCCTGAACTCCAGATTTATTGGTCCTCATTAAACAGTGATTTAGAAATTGGTGATCCAATGCTAATTCCCATCTGCAGTGAGTTACAAGTCCTTTAGAACACAATCCTCAGTATTATGATAATTTATTCCCTATGTGAATTCTGAGGCACATGAATTAAGTACTCACTTAATTTGATATGTGAATTGTCTAACTTAAATTTCTTTTATGCTGGTGCTCTAAATGCATCATGACTTGAATTATTTGAGCGTGATTGCACCTGTCTACAACTTTTACCCAGAGCACTAGGGCACTGGGGAGGACAGAGAGTCTATCATTGTCCCAATGTCCGGGTGAGGCAAGAAGATATTTCACCTTTATCATTAAAGGGGAAACTGAGGCCATAGCACAGTGATTACTTCAAGGCTACAGGGTAAGTCTAATAAAAGGCGATATTCTAGCATTTCCAACAGGCATAGTTCAACCTACTTGGAGCATAACGTGACCCTGGGGTGATCTGATCAACATTTGACTGATATTGGAAACTACTCTTTAAGGAAGTGTCTGGCCGAAGGTCACATAGCTGGAAAAGGCAGACCCAGCGCTGGAACCAGGGCCCAGCTCCCCACTTCAATGTTCTATCTTATTTCACAGCACTCATCGTAGCTACACTGTAATTTTTATTCTGTCTTGATAATTTTCTTTTATTTCATCTCAGAGTCTTGAACTTCATTCATTCACGGTCCACCCCGCTCCTTCGGTCCACCCAGCCGCCCAGCCCCCCACTCCGTTACAGGAACCCCCATTACTCCAATGACCTCACCGGGGGAACTGCCAGCCTGGACCCTGTCCCCTTGCCCACTTGTCGGACAGTCAGTTCTAGCGGCTTGGGGGAGCACCATGATTTCCTTCACCTGCCTCCTTCTTTCCTTTGCCCTCTGCGGCTTTCCTAGCAGCGAGGAGCGGACCTCGTCCCCCTGTCCCCCTCGTCCTCCTCCCCCCTCCGGGGACCAAGGAGTGGTATGTGCAAGACCAGAGTTCTGGAAAGGTCACACCTGGGTCCGCTGCCCGGATGAAATGTGAGCGCCCTGGGCAAAGGCTCCTTGCACAGAGAAGGACTGAGTCTGGGCCTCCACACGCCTTGGTCCTCACCCTCTCGCCACCAAGCTCTGGAGAAGCCGCCCCAGCCCTCCCCTCCCCCGCCCACCTGTTGCGGGGGGCGCCCTTCCGAGACGGCCGGGCTGCAGCACCTCCCCGCCCCCACCCTGGCCAAATTGCTCGGGGTCAGCGTCACAGCCCAGGTTCCCGAAATAGCCGGTGGCCGGGGCCGCTGCTCACCCACTGGAGAGCTTTGACGAAGCCCAGCGGCTCCTCCAGCCGCCGCCAGCGCAGCCCCACGAGCAGGCGGTCCACCTGCGGAGAGAGGGCGGACCAGGGTCGGGCGGTGGGCACGGGAGAGAGCGCAGGTCTCCGTCTTCGCACTCACACCAAGGAGAGGGGCGGCTAAGGGTCGGTTCTGACACCCAGTGGGAGAAACGTAGGTGAGAGCCAGTCCCGGGCGCGGGGCGTACCTGCTGGCGCGGCGACTTGTCCGCCGTGCGGCTCGAGCTCTCGGCCGAGGACATGCTGGCGCAGCGGGGCCGGGGCGCGGCGCGGAGTCTCGGCTCCCTGGCCGGGGGTCTGCAGGAAGCGCGGTGGGGCTGGGGGCTGCGGACCCGCGGGGGGCGAAGCGAGCGGTCCCGGAGCGCTAGCGGCCGTCGGCGGCTCGGGATCCAGGCTGGCGGGATGGGTCGCGGGAGTGCTGCTGCTCGTGCGTGCGGAGGCCGCGGCCGCCGCTCTGCCCAGCTGGCCGCAGAAAGCCCCCGAGTCCGCTGCAAACTCCTGTCAAACTCGCCAGCAAACTCGGCAGCCGA
This sequence comes from Galemys pyrenaicus, assembly GCA_019455555.1. Taxonomy (NCBI): domain Eukaryota; kingdom Metazoa; phylum Chordata; class Mammalia; order Eulipotyphla; family Talpidae; genus Galemys; species Galemys pyrenaicus. The sequence goes on from JAGFMF010011828.1 coordinate 177,053, forward strand.
GTCACGTGGCGAGCGCTCGCGAACCCTCCTCCGCCCCCTCCGTTCCGCCGCCTGGGTCCGCAGGGCTCCTTAAAGGGACCTGTGGCTTCCACCCGCAGTCCGGCCGCGAGAGGGCTCAGGTCCATGGCCAGAAGCCGCCAGGGCCAGTCCCAAGGAGACCGCCGAAGCCGGGAACTCTAAGCTGGGGCGCTGGGGCGCTGGGGCGCTGGGGCGCTGGGGCGCTGGGGCGCTGGGGCGCTGGGGCGCTGGGGCGCTGGGGCGCTGGGGCGCACGGGTTCCTAACTATCTCTCCTTACTTTCCCTTTCCACACCATGATACCCAGAACCCAAAAGGATGTTCACAAGGCACTATCATGGTGCTCAGATGAAGTTCTGAAGTTTATTGTTAACAAACTGTTTCCAAAGTCCTCAGAAGCCGTGCAGAACAGAAGGCAATAGAACAACAATTGCTCACTTTTTATTCTTTCTAATTCGGTGTTGCTTTCATTTTTTAATAACAAAAACATTTGCATGCTAGTGATGTAAAAGTTACTAATCTTTAAAAGTGTAAACTCAATCTCTTTTACAATTGCCATTGCCAAGTACCTAAGAGTGAAAATAGTATTTGAGGAATGGAGTGGGAGGTTCCGAAGAAATTTGCACCCGAGAAGTTGATACTGTTGCCTTATAACTGACCTTCAATAGATCCTTAATTTTCAAAAAGTATTTGGGAGGAACCCTAAGTGAACAGTCATGGAAATTACACATTCTGTTTATGTGTAATGAGAAGATCACTAGTGAAAGTTTAAGTGATTTATCTAAGATCACTGGAGCCAGTTTGGGGGGTGGCCAGGAAGACAGACCTGTACTTACAAAGAAATGGCTTGTAAATATGTATCCACTCAGTTACAAAATCACTGACTTTCCCTCCGGTGCTTCAGAACACAGCCTTTAGAACAAACATTTAGCTATTAATACAATTCACTCCTCTATTGAGTAACTGTCTTCCCAGGGTAAGGCTGGGAGAGGGGCTGGGACTTGAAGGAAACTTCTCTAGTGGATTTCCATGCAAATGGAGACTAAGCAAAGAACAAGTATGAGTCATTCCCTATCACTTCTTATGAAAATGTTCTGCTATCTTAGGTTCCTTTTCTATGGAATAGGGATAATAATTTCTGCCCCACTTACTTCAGAAAGTCTCCATGACCATTCAGTGCTGCGGCATTGTAGTACCCAACCACATAAAATGAAATCACACCATTACCAATGTCTATAGTAATAAACGCCCAGCATACTCAGGAAGGACTTGGCATAATAAAGCAAAAGTGTGTGCATCTACCTTATTAAGTTTTAACACTTTCCCTTGTTTGTCACAAATCTATTTGAAAACAAAATAAAGATTGCATATAAAGTCGAAGCCCTGTGTATGTGTCTTCCCTCACATCATTCTCTTTCTCCTCCCTCCCCAGAAGTAATCACTATCTTATCCAGAATTTCTTCTCTGACTCATGCATAATTTAATACTTGTACTATATCTGTGACTATATCTAGAGGCAATACATAGAAATCCACCAGACATAGTAACATCTTTCAAGTTTTTTAAAACTTTATCTAAAAGAATATTATGCTTTAGATAATCTTCTTTAACTTGCTTTTTTACTTAATGGTGTGTTTATGAGAATTATCTAGCCTGAGGCATGCACCTTTAGTTCATTTATTTTAGCTATATAATTCTACAACATATATATGCATGTGTATATATATGTACACACATATGTATATACATATACACACACATAATGCATTTATTGTCATACTGATGGACATATTGGTTATTTCCAAATATTTACTCTTACAGTGTTGCACTGAATGTGTACACATTTTGTGCACAAGTGCATAGGTTGCTTCACAATAAATATCCAACTTTTTTTTCCTTAAATACAAACGCTAGTAAGAAATTTTTATGCCATGACCCATTAAATAAACTCAAATAAAAGTTTCATAAATCATTCCCATTGTTTCTATTTCATTTCAGAGGCAGATCCACATTTTGTGGGGCCTAAAGTGGATACAATTTGGAAACACCCTTTGGAAGGTTAATTAGTAACCAGGATTTAGAAGAAGCTTTACAAGGGAGGGGACCTGAAGCTTAAGCTTTCAGGATAAATTTACCCCTCTGGATAGGTACATGAGACTGATTTATTGACTCTCTAATAATGGATCTCTCTGAGCAATTCCATATACATCACACTATACCCAATAGCGAATAGGTTAGGTTGCAAGATGTGAACATGTTGAGTTCTGATAACTGTATATACCCACAAAACCACCACCATGATCAAGATATAGAACATTTTCATCATTCCAAGGAGATCCCTCCTGCCCTGAGTCAATCCTTAGACAATCTCTGATCTCCTTTCTGTCTTTATAAATAATAAGGCTTTTCTAGAAGTTCAAATACATGGAATTAGGCAGTATGTATTGTTTTGTGTCTGACTTCTTCCATTCTTAATGTTTTGGAGATTCATCCACAATCATATGAAATATGATTCATCATTGTTTATCTTCTGGCCAAAGTATATTTAGGATGCCCCCACCCTTTTTTTTTCTTTTCCTCTTGTGAGTAGAGATGCTATAAACTTTCTTGTGCAAGTTTTTGAGTAAACATATGTATTTATTTCTAGGATAAGTTCCCAGAAGTAGAATTTCTAGGTTATATATAAATAAATGTTTAACTTTACACGAAACTACCAACCTGTTTTCAAGAGTGATTACCATTTTGCTTTCCCACCAACAATGTATTCCAGCTGCTTTGCATCTTCCCCAGCACTTGGTATTGCTAATTTTTTCCCCTAGACATTCTAAAAGGTATGTAGCAGCATCCCCTTGTAGCTTCAATGTGCATTTCCTCAATGGCTAATGATATTGAACATCTTTTAATGTCCATGTTTACCATCTATGTATCTTTGGTGAAGTGTTTGTTAAAGTCCTGTCTGTTTTTTAATTGGGTTGCTTGTTTCTTACAATTGTTTTTGAGAATTCTTTATATATTCTGAATGCAGAATATTTGTTGGATATGAAATGTGCGAAGCTTTCGACCTCTCTGCAGTTTGTCTTTCCATTCTCTTTACAGTGACTTTTGTAGACTATAAGTTTTGTTTTAGGGGCCTTCTTGGTGGCACAAGGGGGTTAAGTCGCAGCACTATGATTCATCCGCAGTCACTGCAGCATAATCTCTGTCCCCGGCCAGGGAGCTGACCCACATGGCGCAGCAGACCTCTACTGTCTCCCCTGCTGCTCCCCTCAGCAGTGTGTTTTGGTCCATCTGCCTGTTCTGCTCCCCACTCTGTCTCTGGTGAATCCTCTTACCCCCTCCCCATCTCTGGCCTGTACCCCAGTTCTTGTATGCATAAGTAAATTTTTTTCTAATTTTGTTTTGGTGAATCCAAGTTCTCTCTTTTTAAAAAATGAGTCATATCAATACTTTAGGCATTGTGTCTAAAATCTCTGTCTAATGCTAGGTCAGAAACATTTTCTTCTATGTTTTACGCCAACTATTTTATAGTTTTATGCTTTACATTTAGATATCTTTGAGTTATTTTTTGTATAAGGTGTGAAATTTAGGTCAAGGTTCTTTTGTGAGGAGTATATGAGGGGAATGTAGATATCCAACTGTTCTAACATCAGTTTTTGAAAGACTATTCTTTCTTCATTTAATTGCTTCTGCACTTTTGTAAAAATAAATAAATAAATAAATTGACCATATTAGCATGAGTCTATTTCTGGATTCTTTAATCTATGTGTCTGTACCTTTGCCAATACCATATTATATTGGGTATAGTAGTTTTAATAGTAAATCTAAAATAGGATAATATGATTCCTCAAACTTTGCTTGTCTTCAACATTCTTTTAGCTATTCTAATTCCTTTGTCACTCAGAATAAATTTTAGGATCAGTTTATATTGACAAAAAGCTCATTAGGATATTAAAATTGTATTAAACCTACAGATCAATTTAGGCAAAATTGACATCATTTACTATGCTGAATTTCCCAATCCATGAACACAATACACTCTCCATTTATTTAGGTCTTTTTTGATTTATTTCATGAGCATTTGGAGTTTTAAGCATACAGATCATGTACCTGTTTTGGTAGACTTGTATCTGAACATTTAATTTGGGGGAAGTCATTTTATTTTTTTTTTAAAGATTTATTTATTTATGCATACAAGCACTGGGGTACAGGCCAGAGATGTGTGGGGGAGGGTGAGAGGGTTTACCACAGACAGAGTGGGGAGCAGAACAGGCAGATCAACAGAGGTACATTGCTGTGGGGAGCAGCAGGCACAGCAGGAGAGGTTTGCCACGCCATGTGGGGCCCCTCCCTGGCCGGCAGCAGGGATGAAACTCGTGCTGTAGTGGCTGCGGTTTGCTTCCTAGTGCGTTGCTTAACCCACTGCGCCACCAGGGAGGCCCGGGGAAGTCATTTTAAATGGTGTTACACAATTAAGTTTTCACTCAACAACTGCCAGTACCTAGAAATACAATTGATTTATTCTGTTGACTATGTATCCAGTCACCTTTCTAAACAATCATGTTTTAGTTACACAATATTTTTAGATTCCTTGGAATTTTCTATATAAGCAACTGTCATTTGCAAATAGGAAGTTTTCTTACTTTTTTTTTTTTTTAAAGATTTATTTATTTATGCATACAAGAGCTGGGATACAGGCCAGAGTCGCGGGAGGTGAGAGGACTCACCACAGACAGAGCGGGGAGCAGAATAGGCAGACTAACTGAAACACACTGCCGAGGGTAACAGCGGGCAAGGCAGGAGAGGTCTGCTGCGCCATGTGGGTCCCCTCCCTAGCTGGGGATCAAACCCGTGCTGCAGTGGCTGTGGTTTGCTTCATTGGCGTTGCTTAACCCATTGCGCCACCAGGGAGGCCCAGGAAGTTTTCTTTCTTTCGTTATAACCTGTATGTGTTTTATATATCTTCTTGGGGTTAATGATAATACCTACTACAAAGGGTTATTATGAAGGTTAAATAAGACAGTGTCTGTACAACCTAATGCATGGAACAGAGAAAATATTCAATAAATGTTAAGTAACTACCTGGTCAGAGCTATGCTTCAGGATATAGGCACATGGCTTTCCTTTTAAAACAGAATCAGAGTATTCCAGGGCTTATGCCAAGCACATTTCAGGAAGCAGAGGCTCTAGATGGAATGGTATGCCTCTGAAATTGAATTAACACGATTTAGAGGCTACTCTAACTGAAGGTCAGGGAAGAGGGAGTTGTGATTGCATTAGTGTTTTCTGTATTCCAGTATTCTATATACTGGGCTATTTTTAAGCATAATTCAGGTCTTTATGTTGGTGTAATCCATTATTTTAGACATTGACCATTAGCTTCACTTACTCTTCTTGTTCTCTTCAAACTCTCCTTCCTTCTGCTGTCCAAACATCCTCCTCTTCACTATCAGAACAAGCCCTCACATCCCTTCTGTACCAGCCAGTTCCAGAAACTCCTTACTTTTCCCAAACGCCTTCATCTTCCACTATATCCTCTTAAATGCTGAGCAAGGATGAGGCAGAAGTAGGAAACCTTCCCATAGGGGATGGAGAAGGATCAGACAAGTTAGGGCCGACTCTCATGGGATCACAGGAGGAATCACTTCTAATCAGAGCAGCAGTCCTGAAAACTCCACAGAGGCTGAACTGGGAAGCAAAGTCTTGAAGTCCCTTCATTCCAGCTACATAGAGACACAATGTATATGAGTGTGTTTGTGTATGGGGTTAGGAGTGGGGAAGCCATGAGGTTGCAGAAAGCAGAAGAGACGTTAGTGGCCAGAAGGACATTCTGTAATGTGCTTACTATTTTTGTTTTAAGATGTGTTAAACAACATTTAGTTTCATTTTTTCTTTCAAATATTATTTTTAAGGTGTATACCATGTTTTATTTATTTTGTCTTGTCATTGATTATGTTGTTTTTGATGGAGGTAACATCAGTTTACAACACTGTATACGATGTATGTTACCCCACTACACTTACCCCAAAGCACCCAAAATCTTCTACCACAGTTCATTGGTCCCTCTTCCTTTTTGCTCCTCCCCATCTCCCTTCTGGTAGCCTAAATTCTAGAGTCAGATTTCTAGGATTTGTTTGTTTTGCCTGTTCCTTTGTTTCTCTATATTCCATATAAGTGAAATCATCGTGTATTTGTCTCCCTCCTTCCGATTTACCTCACTTAGCATAATCTCCTCCATATTGTTCCCTCCATATTGTCTCAATAGCAAGACCATATCTTTGTAAAGCTGAGTAGCATTACATTGTATGTATGTGTGTATATATGTAGCTATATGTATAAATATGCATATATCTATATATATACACACACACACATACCCCATCTTCCTAATTCACTCATCTGTGGTTGGGCATTTAGGTTGTTTCCATAAAATGACTACTGTGAATAGTGAGCAATGAACACAGCAGTGTAATACACCTTTGAATTAATGTTTTTGAATTCTTTGGGTATTTACATAGGAGTGAAATCACTAACTCATATGGTATCTTGCTGTGTACATCATACATCCAACAAGGGGCTAATATCTGAGATGACAAAGAACTCACCTAATCCAATAGAAAGAAAACAAGTAACCCAATTAAAAAAATTGGGGAGAAGAGCTAAATAGGCACTTCTTCAAAGAAGACATAGATGGTTAGGAGGCACATGAAAAAAAATGTTCATCGTCAATTTATCATCATTGAGAAGGAAATCCAAACTACAATGAAATAGCACCTCACACCTGTAAAAATGGTCCAGGTCAAAAAAACCAGAAAAAAACAAATGTTGGTGAAAATGTGGAGAAAAAGGAAGCTTCATTCACTGTAGGTGGGAATGTGGAAAGTGCAGCCCCCATGGTTTCATTAATTTATTAAAAACTTAAATTCTGAACATGCAGAAAATTAAATGCAGTATTTTAGATTTGTAGGAAATTAAAATAAAAACATTAATAATATAATTTTTCTGAAGTATAGTAACTACTCACTGAGAGAGAAGTCAAAAATGGTTTTAAGTGGGATGGACCACTGAGGATAGTTATAAAAACAGGAAATATTATCAAGACTAATAATCATTGTCTTAAACTGTAAGATATGATGTTATGATTAGGGTTCTAAATTATTTTCATTTCCTCTTTTTTTAAAGATTTATTTATTTATGCATACAAGAATTGGGGTATAGGCCAGAGGTGTGGGGAGTGGGGGTGAGAGGATTCACCAGAGATAGAGCTGGGAACAGAACAGGCAGATCAATAGAAATACACTGCCAAAGGCAGCAGTGGGCCAGGCTGGAAAGATCTGCCGCGCCATGTGGGTCCCCTCCCTGGCCGGCAGCAGGGATCGAACTTGTGCTGCAGTGGCTGCAGTTTGCTTCATAGAGTGTTGCTTAACCCACTGCGCCACCAGGGGAGGCCCTTCTTTTTTTTTCTTAATGAGGGAAGGAAGGGAGAGAAAGAGCAACTGATTTTTTAGTTTCCTTTGTCTTCTTTTGGGGTCAGGACCACACACCAAAACACTGGATTTTATTTCATTAAGTATTCAGAATGTATAACATTAAAAAAAAATCACTGTCAAGCAAAAACTCTCCTCTATTGTGGCTCCCAATTTGCTTGAAACAGAAAGCAGATGAGGTAACACTGGTTTACCTTGGTTAATATTGGTTAGATTTTCTCCGTAGACACCCAATTCAAACAGCCTTAAGCAAAACAAAAGTAACTCATGGAAAAGTGGAAAGTATTTTACTCATGACAAATTCCAGTGGCCCAAAAGGTAGCATCAGAACTGGGTTTTGGGGCCTCCCTGGTGGGGCAGCAGCATGAGCGCTGCTCTGTGAAGCATTAGCGCAGCAGCTCGAATAGATCCCCAGCCAGGGAGGGACCCACAGGGCGCAGCAGACCTCTCCTGCCTCACCCACTCCTCCCCTCAGCAGTGCGTTTCGGTCAGTCTGCCTGTTCTGCTCCCCACTCTGTCTCTGGTGAATCTTCTCACCTCCCACGCCTCTGGTCTGTACCCCAGCTCTTGTGTGCATAAATAAATACACCTTTTAAAAAAAATAAACTGTGTTTTGTCTATGTCTGTCTGCCTGTGTCTGCTCTGCTTTCCTCTACATTATTTCCTTGCTGGATTCTCCCCCATGACAGTCCATATCAGTCTGGGTTTACATCTTAACAGCCTAGCACAACCCCACAAGAGTTGCAGGCAAAGAAGATCTCTCAATCAATACCCCAGCTTGGGCCATATTCCCATTTCAGAATCCGCCACCGTGGCCCAGGACTGGCCACGTCTTGGCCCTGTGGCCATCCTCACATAATGTGGGTTGTATCAATCCCACTGAAACTACAAAACTGAAAGTGAGAGAGACCTAATTTCCAGACAGGAAAATCAGGGTACTTTGTCGAAAGAAGAATAGACAGTGAACAAAGAAAAACAGCAGATGTTCAGTACATCAGATAACTAAACCTATTAGAACTCTATCTAGAATCATGACAAACTGGTTGTAAGTGAGGATCTCTGACTGTTTCCCATAAATAAAGTTCGTAAGCTTTGGTGCATAAACTTTGGAACATCTATTTTGGTAGTTCTGAGTGGTTTTGTACAACTGAGGGCACAGAGACGTTTCTTTGCAAGATCATCCTCCTCGGTCAGCTCTTTAAGTGTGGGCATTTCTTAGGGTTTTACTAGCTGAATAATTAAGTTGTTACATAAATGTTCTCTAGAGAAGATGACTTGTTACTATAATCTGACAAGCTATATTTCTCTCTTTTGGAACTGCACTAGCAAATCATTAGGTTGTAAAGAATCTCACAGGATACTTAAGCCATCTGGAGTATAGATAGAACAACTCTTAAGTGTAGAATCATGAACTAAAGGAATATAGGACTATTTTCCAGAATGAAGCTCATTTTCAAAATGAGGAGTAAATTCAGTAAATTCAGCTGAACATTATAGTGGGCACTACTGAATTGCTTCTGTAGTATTCATTTCTTTTTTTTTTTTAAAGATTTATTATTTATTAATGCATACAAGAGCTGGGGTACAGGCCAGAGTCGCGGGAGGTGAGAGGATTCACCAGAGACAGAGTGGGGAGCGGAACAGGCAGACTGACTGAAACACACTGCTGAGGGGAGCAGTGGGCGAGTCAGGAGAGGTGTGCTGTGCCATGTGGGGCCCCTCCCTGGCCTGCAGCAGGGATCAAACTGGTGCTGCAGTGGCTGTGGTTTGCTTCATAGTGCGTTGCTTAACCCGCTGTGCTACCAGGGAGGCCCCAGTATTCATTTCTTAATTTCCCCAACAACAGCACCAGACTTGCTTAAGGCAAGACATACACGGATAAATGGTTAGGAAAAGAGAAATCCTACCCCCGGCTTTAGAAATCTGATTTATGGCCATACTCCTGGTCATGATGAGTCATTCAAGTATGGGCATGTGACCCTAGTCAGGCCAATGATGCTCAATTCTTGTACATCTCTTTGAGTGGATGAGAGTCTCTCTTTTTTCTCCTCCCCACCTCCCCCTTAACTGGATAGAAATCCATAGGCACAGCAGGAGGCACTGGCAGCCATCCTGCACTAGGAAGGGAGTTTGCTGAGAATGATGTCAGTCTTAAGAAAAACTAAAAGAAAGAAACCAGGTCCTTGTCACATTATTTGAATTGTTGGATCAAGCCATACCTGAAGTCCTATACCTGTGTACTTTTCAATAAGGTATGTTAATAAATTCCCTTTACTTTTTAAAGTTAGCTTAACTAGGGCTCTGTTAGCTGTTATTCTGACATCAACCCCAGCTGTAATACAAGTCTGGTGCTAACTACCTAGAGTTAACTATTCTTTCTATTTAAGGGCATAGTCTTCAGCAAGACTGCCCTTACTTCAGCCACCCCACTGGCAAAAATTCAGGGATTCTCACCGCTCAATTATTCAACTTGTTCAACTTTATAACTTACAAAAAATAACTCGAGAACTCAGGAACACTTACAATTTCAGTTTTATCTGAAGGATATAAATAATGGCCAGCCAAATGAAGAGACACACAAGGCAAAGTCTGGGAGCATCTTGAGTATGTAAACTTTCCCTGTGGGGCTGGGAGATGTCACTTCCTCAGCACACAAGTGTTCATAAACCAGGAACTCCTCTGAGTCTCTGAGTCCGCAGATTTTATTGGGATTTCACCACATAGGTGTGGATTCACAGGACAACTGCTGTGAGTGAACACAGTCTTCAGTGTAACAGATTTCCTCAAACTCTGCTCCCCCTTCCTCCCCTCTAATTGCATTAGTTTAATCCCTCATCAGCTCATTTGAACTTCTAGTATCACCTCTTAGTTCCCGCTCTTACTCCATGCCAGGTTCCCACTGCTTTGGCCTCACTGTGCCAGCCTCTCTGCCTTGATTAAGCCCCGGGGGTCTGGTTTAGTCTGGAACAACTAGCCCAGAATTTCTTTGAGCCTATTTAATCTGCAAAGTTCAAAGACATACTTGGAGATCGTCATTATCTGAAATAAAGAATACAGTTAAGGGGAAATTTGGGTTGTTCCTGCTCCTTTTATCCTCTTCCTCTTGCGAAAGCTCTTTCTGAGGTTCCCAATGCAATTATCTTCCAACCTCTCGGCCATTTTCCTCATTTCCCCATTCTCTGAAGACACACAGCACCTGGCTCACAGTCTTCCTTGCCCCTCAATTTCTTCCCTTCTCCTGGGCAATTCTAAGGACCTGCAGCCTCTTATTGCTAACCCAATGAATTTCTTCTCCACTCCACATCATTAATAATCCCTTTCCCAACTTTCCCTAGACTCTCTCAGCTCTTAGGGTTTTATGCACAAGCTGCATGTTCATGACCCATTATTATTTCAGTCCAGATGCCCCTTCTAAAGTCTATACTTCCAATTTCAATTGCCTTTTTACTTACTCCTTTGCATTTCATACTTGGTCATCTCCAAACAACTTCTCAAGTCTCAGCTACTGCTCCTCTGACTCTCACTCTGGCAGATCCACTACATGTCAGCAAATGACACCACCAACCATTCATTTGTGCAATCTACCTTCCTTACCCCCTCATTTATTCTACCGTTAAGCCCTACTTATTTTACCTGCAAGATATATCTTAAATCTCTTAGTTCTCATCGTCCTCTCTAGCAATGCAAACAACCCAGCTTATCCCCTTTGCTCTGTTGCAACGGTATTCATCTGGTCTCTCTGTATTCTATCAATCTATTTTTTACATAGCGGGCAATGTGGCTTTTTAAAATACAAATTTATTTTTGTCATTCTCCTACTTAAAACCTCTTAGTGGCTTCTCATATCTCTTAGGATAATGTTCAACATCCTTAGCATGTTTGGTTAAACCTACAATTTCTGGTTCCCACTTGCTTTCTGCTTGCTCTCCGGTCACTCTTTTCTGTATTCTCTTTTCTGGAGGTGCAAAGCTCCCTCATGTGTCAGACTGTTTATACACACAATTCCGTCACTGTGAATACTCTCCAGGCCCCACTCCCATCTCCATCTGCCCCTTACTGTGTGACCGTGCCCTGAATAAGTCACATCCCTCCTCCCTTAAGAGGCTCACAGTTTAAATAAGAGACATACAAGTAAGCAGAAAATAAAATTCCACCACAGTATGATAAATACAACATAAGTCTGACCAAACAAAGAAATGTTTTTCTCTTGGAGTCAGGAACAGGTATTTAAGTAGATCAGCTTGTCCCAAGGACAGGGGCAAGGACATGAAGAGATACAAGCAGTTTAGTACATCCAGATAGTGAAAGCAAGGAGGTGGCAGAGAAGAGGCTAGAAATGCCTTGGGTGCTATGTTAAGAGGTTTTAAATTTACCCAATATGCAAAGAGGGTGTCCCCTACAGAGGACTCATGTAGATATGAACAAATATCAACTATTGTGCTATTGAAGTACGGGAGAAAAGCTGGATAGAGAAACTGCAGACATTAAGTCAAGCAGAGAATATTATCACAGCACAAAAAAGTGATGATATCAACTGAATTAAGACATAGGTGGTAGGAAAGGAGAGAAGATGGACTGAAGACATTTTAAGAGGTAGAATTGATAGGACTTGAGAGTGAACAAAACAGACACATTACTTGCCTTGGATCTTGCATTCTAGCAAGAGAGGCAGTTAATATAAGCAACAAACAAATGCATAAATCAGTTAATCCTGCAGTGTTATAAACCTTGAAGGAACATAGAGCAGAGTAAAAGCAAATGAAGAAGAGAATTCTTTTAGACTGGGTAGTCGCTGTGAGGAGGTATCATTTAAACAGAGAGGAAATGGTCCATGTGAATATTTGGAGAAAGTATTTCATGTAACACCAAGTGCAAATGTCCAGAGATGTGAATGAAGAGTAACAATGAGACTGGTGTTGCTGAAGCACAGGGAGAAAAAGGAAGGGAGGTGTGGAAAGAAATAAAGTCAGAATATACCAGGAGACCAAATCATGACATTCTTTCAAGTGTGTGAAGGAGTGACATACCCTAATTTACACCATTAGCGGGTCCCCCCTCAATGGTCTACAGTGCTCTAAGAGTAGAAACAGGTAAGCAGTTAGGAGGAAGGGAGCTAGGTAAGATGGTGGTGGTTTGGATGAGAGAATTGGTGATCAAGGTGGTGAGAATTGATCAGAATATTGAAGAAAGAGCTGATAGAATGTGCTGCTAAATTAAACAAGGGTACTAGGAAGCGAGAAAAGTCACAGATGATCCCACCATTTCTGGCCTTACCAATAGCCTGAATGGCGGAATCATTTACTGAAATGGAGAAAATTGAGAGGAATTCAGTTTCGTGGGAATCTAGAGCTTGATTTTGGTCTTCTCTAAGAATACCAAATGGTGGGTGTCTTGGGTGCCGTGGAAGTGCTCAGAGGTCCCCTGGACCCTGGGAGGGGAGGCTGCTGCAGTCAATGTCTGCAGGATGGGTCTGGGGTCAAGGCCAGGACAAAGGCTGTGCATCAGCAAAGCTGATGACAAAGAATAGATTCCTGTCACCAAGCTAGGTCACCTGGTTAAGGAGTCAGTATCAAATGCCTGGAGGAGATCTCGCTCTTTTCCTCTCCTAGCAAGGAATCAGACATCATTGACTATTTTCCTGGGGGCGTTCCTTGATGATGAGGTATTAGAGTATGTTTCAGTCAACACAAATCTGTGGTAGTCAGTGGACCAGGTCTAAGACATTTGTCGCCATCAAAGATTACCATGGACATGCTGATCTGGATGTTAGGAGCTCCAAGAAGGTAGCTACTCCCATTCAAGGGGCCATTATTCTGGCTAAGCTCTCCTTTATTCCTGTGCAGTGAGGCCACTGAGGAAATGAGGCCACTGCAAACCCCATATCATCCCTTGCAAGGTCTCTGCAGCTCTGTGCTGGTGGACCCTACCCCTGCCTCATCCCTGGCAACGTCTCAGCCCCTGTACCCAAGAAAGAAGCTGCTGAAAGTCAGTACTGATGACTGCTACACCTCAGCCAGGGGCTGCACTGCCACTCTGAGCAACTTCTCTAAGGCCTTCGGTGACAGCCCCAAGACCCACAGCTGTCTTACTCTTGATCTACAGAAAGAGGCCACTTTCACCAAGTCTCCATATCAGGGATATCCACACCAGAGTCTCTGCCAAAGGGCCCAGGTTCACCACATAGCTTTTTTTTTTTTTTTTAATTTTTACTTATTTTTTTCTTACAATGTTTGCTCTCTTTCCTAGGTGTCGTCCCCATTGAGTTTCCACCACCAATTCTCCCGCGCACCATCACCATAGTCCCTGTGCTCTTCCTGTCCCTGACTTAATCCCAGTCCCTCCCTCTTCCCTGCAGAAGGTTTCTGTTTTGTAGCTGTCTGTTTGTTTTGTTTTGTTGTCATCACACAGTTTTTATACAGGAAAAATAAAACAACAGGGGAAAAATAAAGAACCAAACTTCCAAGGCTCTTCTTTTCATCTGAAAAGCCATTTAAAAATGGAAGATTTGATTACATTTTTTACTGACATTTCATTTGTGTGTACATATTGTTAGAGGTCAGTCATTTTTAATGATCTCAGATGACCAAACCAGTCTTTGGAGTATTCTCTGTTCTGCTTCTGACTTTACTTGTGGTGGAACCACTCTCATTATAAATCTCAGAGTTGGAGAAAAATCTTGTAAAAGAACAAAAAGCAAAACAACAACAACAAATTTATTCCCAGTACTCCAGTAACTTTTTGTGTATGTTCTGAGCTGTACTACAGGTAGTTTGTTTGTGTGAGGTGATTTAAAAGGCCAAAGATAAAAGGTTTCCCTCTTTTGTGTATGAAGTTGCCGTTTATTTTATTTTGGGGCCTGTTTGACGTATGTTGTCCAAAATGTTGTCTAACATGTTGTCTAATAATAAACCGGATTTTATTTTGCTGAGTTGTTTTTTAAAAAAAATAAAATTAATGAAGCCTATTTTTAAAAAAGTTTGGCTTTGGACATGCTTGGTTTGGAATATATTAGGCATCTGAGTAGAGCAGCTAGTGGAGAAATGCATGTGGAATTCAGGAGAGAGATTGAGGCTGACATTGTTAGCACAGGGTTTTTTGCATAGATGATATTTTTAAATGATAGCACTGGTTAATATTTTCTAAGGTAAGTGTAAGCAAAATCTGAGTAGACGCCCAAGGATAGAACACAAGAATACTTCAATACTTAATGGTCAAGTAAAGTTATAGTTGGAAAAAGATCCAACAAAGCGACTGAGACAAGCAGCCAGGGTGTTGAGAAGAAAACCACTAACGGGTGGAAGTCAGATAAACATCACCTTTAAAGGAGAAATGATCAACTTGTTAGAGGCTACTTAGGTCAAGCAAGGGAAGAACTGGATATGGCAATTTCAGGGCCATTGTTGACCTTGATAAGAAAAGTCTCAGTAGGAAATAAGACTCATGAGTAGTCTCTTGTATCCTAAAATGTTAAGATACAGTAGATGGAAAGACAGTGAGAAGTTTCATCACATAAAGGAAAGCAGGGAAGTCGTATCCTAGCTGGAGAGACATCTGACTCGGGTTGCAGTCCCTAGAGACGGGATACTTGTGGCAAGGCCCTGAGTAGGTGAGTTTTGCAGATAATGGCGTATTCGGGCCTGAAGTTCAAGACAGAAGAGGCTGGAGATAGTGATTTGGAATGATTAATTATATGTGAGTCAAATGTGGGAGTGGATGAAATTGCTTCGAGACAATGAAGACCAGAAAGTCAAGGGCAGAACCCAGAGGAATGAACAGATGTAAGGGAAGAAGATCCAGCAATGAAGACTAAGTAGTGTCCTTTATTTCCCAGTTATTTTTATCCCCATAGCACATGGCACATGGTTTCACCTCTCCTGTTGGGAAAGCGTTCCTTCCTGGATCCTTCCTCATTTCTCACAGTACTTTATGCATATCTTTATTAGCACTTATTTCCCTGCATTTACATGACATGTCTGCTTCTTCCAACAACCTGAAAGCTTGCTCTGCCAAAACCTTTTTCATCTTTGTGTCTACAACTCTTAACATAGTACATAGTAGGTGCTAAATGAATGATGCATGGAAGAGGGGGAAGCTAAGCTACAAATAGAGTATGTAATATATAACCATTAGAAAGTGTGAATACGCCTTTCTAAAAGCAATATACATGTTGGAAAGAATTCACCAGTGAAGCCATCTGGAGTTTTCTTGTAGGAAGCTTTTTTATTATGAATTCAATTTCTTTAAGATAAAATAATATAGATTTTTCTATTTATCATTATTTCAGTCTTGGTAAGTTCTGGTTTTCAATAAAATTTTTCCATTTTATCTGAATTGTCAAATTTATTGGCACAAAGTTAGTTGGAGGATCTTGTTCCATTTTTAATGTCTATAGGGCCTGTACTGATGTTCTACTTGCCTTCTTGTTATTGAAGTAACATTAGTTTACAATGCTGTACAGGTTTCAGATGTACAGTTTTTCAAGGTATGTTCAATTTTTTTATTGCTGATATTAGTAATGTGTTCTTATACCTTGATTAGTCCTGCTAGGAGTTGACTGATTTTAAACTTTTTGAAAATCAGTAAGTTTTGGCTTTGTTAATTTTTTCTCGCATCTCTGCATTCTGTTTCACTGATTTCTGATTTTATCTTAGTTCCTTCTTTTAAATTTGAATTCAATTTGCTTGTCACCTTCTCTAAATTTTCCTCTGAACTCTGCATCCTGTGGGTGAGTTCTCTAACCAAAGTGGCTCATTAGAGAAGTCTCAAATCTTAAAAGAATGCACCTTCCTTTATACATCACCATGTCCCATCATCAGCTGGGAACAGCTCATGGGAAGTTGTGAATACATCAGTGGATGCAGAAGGTCAGTAGCTGGGTTCATCCTGCACAGCAGGAAATCCAAGTGGCCCATTTTCAGAACCACAATCCATTTTTGGTCCTACAGGTCTACTTCTTCAGGCAGGTTTGGAAAGAAGGTTTTCCATGATTCCCATGGGTCTCTCTTCTTGAAGGGAAACTTAGAAGAAGAAGCTTAGTGGGATAAACTACAACAGTTGGTCTCGAGGCCACAACTGATACTGGCCCTCTCCTTTCTATTATCCACCCCAAATCCCCCTTACCCTCAGTGATCAGTTTAGCAGATCTGGGTGGCTAATGTGGTTATATGAGTCAAACCTTAATTCTTGAGGATTCTGAGCTCTTGATAATCATACCTTTCTTGGACCAGGGTTACTACATGTGTTCATTCAGTTACAGGGGGGCAAGAGAGTCACAAAAGATGCCTAAATGGACCACCTGGGTTCTGTAAAAAGCAGTGCTACCTCCTCCTACTGATCAGGTTAGCTGTCCCTCTCATGATGGTGCTATCTCCTTTTGCCTACCACTCCCTGGACATGGGAATCTAAGGTGCCCCAGCAGCAGTCAGAGCTTATAGCTCACATGCCCTTTATGGGAGTATAAAGCTTTTGGAGAGAGTACCTTCAGTCCTACAGATCCCAGATGTGGGTATGGGAAGCACAAAACGTGCTCATGGGTCACTGGAATGAACGCAGTGGGGCTCTCCTGCATCCACTCCTTGGTTAGTGGACCATGTAGTGTTCCTACTGGGCTCATAAACACCTGTTTAATGCGTCTAACGCAGCCTGACTGATAGCACCCAATTCACCCAGAATGTTACTTCTAAGTGCTGTTTCACCTGTGTCTTTGATGAGTAATTTAACTCTCTCTGTTTTTCTGGATGATGTGAATCCCATAGCCATGGCTCACTTTCGTACCTCTTTTACTGTGAAACACCCTGGTCAGGTGCTATTTTATGTAGCATTCTATGCCCATGGACCAAGCATTCCATAAACCCACATGATGCTGCTGGTTGAGAATCTGTGGATAGACTGGAAAACCCATGGACAAAATCGGTATTACCACTATTGGCCTCTTCAAGATGGATGGATTCACTGAGTCACCTTGTCACCAATGAGTCGTGTCATATTAGGGGCATAGCGTTGGTCTCTGTTGTTGACAGCTGGGATAGTCATGTGTCAGTAACTAGATCAGCATTGGAAGGTTGCAGTTCATTCTTTTTGGGTCTATACACCACCTCCATCTCGCCACTATGGCTACTCCATGGATATGCCTGGATTCGTCTCTTAGAGTTCCACAAGTCCCATACATTTGGTCACTTAAACAATAGAATTTTACTGTCTCACAGGTTAGAAGTCTGAGATTAAGGTGTTGGTAGGCTTGATTCCTTCTGAGGACTTTGAAGGAAAATCTGTTCCAGTTTCTTCTCTAGTTTCTGAAAGTTTGCCGGCAATCTTTGGATTTCTTAGTTTCTGCTGCATCACCCTAATCTGTTTTTATCCTCACACGGTAGTCTCTCTACATATCTGTCTTCACCTGGCTATCTGCTTTTAAGGACCAGTCATACGGAATTAAGGGTCTATTTTATTCCATTATGAACCCATCTTAACTAATTATATCTGCAATAGCCTTATTTCCAAATGAAGTCACTTCTGAAGTATTGGGGTTTGCATTTTAACCTGTGAAAAGGAGTGGAGAGACACAATGCAACCCATTAATAGTGGCCATTATACCAGTTTTGGGGTGGCCAGTTTTTTGTTTTTAAAGATTTATTTATTTATGCATACAAGAGCTGGGGTACAGGCCAGTGGCAGAAGGTGAGAGGAATCACCAGAGACAGAGTGGGGAACAGAAGAGGCAAATGGACTGAAATACACTCCTGAGGGGAGCAGCGGTGAGGCAGGAGAGGTCTGCCGCGCCATGTGGTTCCCCTCCCTGGCCAGGGATCGAACTCGCACTGCTGTGCTGTGGAAGCTCCACAGCGTGGAGCTTAACTCGCTGTGGGGGTGGCCAGTTTTTCAGGCTGATAATGACTGGATGAATCATTTGTCTTCTTGTTTAGTGCCTCTTTGCCGGAGGATGCAAGTGTGCTACAAAAATCTTCACAGTTTGTCCACTCCTGTGCATTCATCCATGACTCTACCTCAGAACTCCTTACTTTGGTCTTCCAATCCATAGGGCTCTTACCAGAGTCAGGCCCTTGGCACCTGCCCAAGTATCTCTCTATGTCTTATACTGATCTGCTTCTCCTCACACACAAAGTAGACCACCAGGGATGATGCTTGTAGCCACACAAATTGGGAAGGTTTTCCCATCCTGATGTTTGTCAGCTTCTCAAGAATGTGGCTGTAGTGCAGCTGCCATCTAATTTTGGCTTGCACCCACGTACTAAGCTGACTCATCCATAAACCAAAATCAGACTTGACTCTCTTCCTTCTGCTGGTCATGATACTGGTGCAGCTCTGCTGGGTGAAATGGGGGTCTGGGCTACTTGGTGGTGCAGTTTACAAGTGTCCTCACCACATTTGCATTCCATCCCAGATGCACCATTTTCATCTTAGAGCAGATGCTGCTTGGTCCATTTGCACAAACAGAACCTAGCCTATAATAGGTAGTTCTGGACAGTTGGTTACTTGGTGTCCTGTGGCTAAATGTTCTGTCTCCACCAAGGACCAGTGTCACATGAGTAGCTGGCTCATGAACTGTGTATAACTCTCTGCTGCAGATGGTGTCGCCTTGCTCCAGAGTCCCAGAGACCGCACTGTGATTTTTCCACTGGGGCTTTCCATAAGCCCTGTGTGCTCTGGCCACCACACAAAACACCACAGACTGGGTGGCTTAAACAACAGAAATTTATTTTCTCACAGTTCTGGAGGTTGGAAGTTTGAGATCAGAGCACCAGCATGGTCAGCTTCTGGTAAGAGCATTCTTTCTGACTTGGAGAGAGCCACCTTCTTGCTGTGTCTTCCTAAGGCCACTCAAATTGGCGGTGTTTCTGCTCCTATAATCCAATAATAATTTATCAAGTGATAACTCAGTCACAACCTTGGTGTTCTCTTTAGAACCTGCTTTCTCACTTTTTGTAATACAGGTAGGCTGAGAATTTTCTAAATGATCAAGCTGGGGTTCCCTACTGCTTAACAATTTTTCAGTTTCTCTTTCTCCTTTCACAATTTATATAAGGATTCAGGAAGAACGAACCTCCTCCTTCAAAATTTTGCTGAGACATCTCCTGAGCTAAACAGACAAGTCCATCGCTCACAATTTCCACCTTCCACAAAATACTAGAAAACACAGATCAAACAAATTCTTTGCCACTTTATCCTAAGGGTTATGTTCCCTCTAGTTTCTGGTGACATTCCTCATTTCTGTCCGCGACCTCACTGCATATCCGTTAATGTCCACGTTCCTGGCATTCACTCAGACCCCTCCAGCCGCCTCACCCCATTAGTCCATTCTAAGTCCACATTTACAGCTACAGCTGTCCCAGCATTACTCCACTAACAGCACCACAATCGGCATGAGTCAGAATTCTCCAGAGAAACAGAACCAATAGCAGAGAGACACATATATAGACACAGATACAGGGACAGGCACAGGTAGATTTAATTTAAGAACTGGCTCACGATTGTGGAGGCAGAGAAGTCCTGAGATCTGTACCAGCAAACTGAAGACCCAGGGCAGCCAAGGCATACTTCCA
The DNA here is from genome assembly GCA_019455555.1 of Galemys pyrenaicus. Taxonomy (NCBI): domain Eukaryota; kingdom Metazoa; phylum Chordata; class Mammalia; order Eulipotyphla; family Talpidae; genus Galemys; species Galemys pyrenaicus. The sequence goes on from JAGFMF010011828.1 coordinate 197,110, forward strand.
GTCTGAGTCTGAAGACCTGAGAACCAGAAGAGCAGATGGTGTAAATCTCAGCCTGAAAGTGGCTAGCCTCGAGATGCAAGAAGAGCTAATGTTTCGGTCCAAGTCTGAAGACCAACATCCTAACCCATCCATTGGGCAGGCCGGGGGTTGGGTTCCCTTGCGCTCAGTATTTGTATTCTACTCAGTGCTCCACTTGGTTGGAGGCGGCCTTCCCACATTAGAGAGGGCAATCTGTTTTATTTAGTTTACCAATCCAAATGTTAATCTCATCCAGAAAAACTCTCATAGACACACCCACAATAATGTCCAATCAATTATCTGGGTATCTCCTTGGCCCAGCCAACATAAAATTCACCACCACAAGCTCCCATCTGCATTTTTCCCATCTGATACCTCCAACTGCTGAGGCTCCTGGAATATAAAGTTAAAGGGGCAGAGATGATTATTGTATAGCCTGACCCTTCTTTGTTCTGAACCCCAAAGTTGGAAATCTTCAATGGTACCTGGTGTCTGAGCTGGAGCAGTATTTCTAGGCATAGAATGCAATGCCCAGGTCATAAACACATCAAATCCTATGCATCCTTCTCTGTGGTAGGGGGTACAAGATGCAACAGTTGACTCTTACTTTGAAAGAATATACCACATACCTCTGACCACTGGACCCTTAAAACTTTACTATAGGGGCCTCCCTGGTGGCACAGTGGGTTAAACAGCGCACTATGAAGCAAGCTACAGCCACTGCAGCACGAGTTCGATCCCTGCTGCCGGCCAGGGAGGGGACCCACATGGCGTGGCAGACCTCTCCTGCTGTGCCCGCTGCTCCCTTCAGCATTGTGCTTCTGTTGATCTGCCTGTTCTGCTCCCTGCTCTCTATGGTGAATCCTCTCACCCCCCCCCACCTCTGGCCTGTACCCCAGCTCTTGTATGCATAAATAAATAAATATTTAAAAAAAAACTTTACTATAGTGACAAGTCCTTGAAGCTTTATAGCATTGTCCTTCTACTCTCTGGGTCTTTTTGAATCCTCCAGCATATTAACCACATCTTGCTCGTGTTGTCTGACCAGCCTTTAGTATTTTTGATGTAATGGATCAATGTGACAGTCTATGAGATGTCCAGGACTATGTTATGTCCTGGACTGTATTATGGACCATATTAGGACAGATCTCTTTGACTATATCATGACAGGGGGCAGGGCCAATTTATGTTGACTGGACCATGGGGATACTCACACAATTGGTCAGATATTATTGTGGGTCTGTCTATGAGAGTTTTTCTGGATGAGAATAACATTTGGATGAGCTTAACATATTATGACAGGGGGCAGAGAGTTAACCTATCCAAAACTGTTAATGGATATTGTTATCTATCCCACATGTATGTGACCATTTCTGATGCTCCTTTGTAGTCAGAATGGAAAATTCATTCAACAAATCACGCAATACATGCCCTGTCTCACTGGCCTATTCATGAGCCCCAGCCCCAATGCCACAACTAGGACAGCAGGTACCATTAGAGTTGTTACTTACTGAAGCCTGGCCTACTTTACGGTCATTCTCCAGGATGTGTCTAGTTTCTGCAGGGGCCATACTGACTGATTAAATGGAGATAGGATAGGAATTATCCTCCCTTCCCCCACACCCTTTGGGTCTTTAATAATGGTACTCATTTCCATCATGTTCCTTGCATGTGATTTTTATGTTAGAGCGTTTGAAGGGTCATTTTCAGATATTTCCACTTGTCCTTCTCCACTCTGATAGCTCTTACACAGGTCAAGGATTTAATGTGGGTGTTACTCCAACTGCTAAGTGTATTAATTCCAATTATACACTCAGGAACTGAAAAAATGAACATTGGTGGATCCACAGGCATAATAAACCTGTGAGCTGGACTTCCGCCAGTACTCCACCTATTACCTGGCCCTGCAGGCACCCACTCTAGTTGGGTGCCATGACAACGCCTTGAACCTAAGAACGTTTGACTCCCTGAGTTCAATAGTTCTCATCAATCAGTGTTTTACAGAAAAATGAGTAAAAAATGAGTAAAAATGCCCACACCAAAAAAACAAAAGGAGATAAAAGAAAATGAAAAATATTAGCTTTAAATTATATTTTAAGAGTGGCAATTTGAGATTGAGATTGAATTTTCTACTTACTTTATTTCTCCAAGTGACACATAAATTAACCTAGGATGATTAAAGCAATCAATAGTTGTCTACTCAATCTACAAATATCTCCAAAGCATCTACTACGTGCCAGGTACTATAAGTCACAGTTCTGGCCCTCAAAGAACTCATATCCCAATTGCTTTCAATTTTTAAAAATGTGTTTATCTTTACCATAACAAAATACAAATAACATGATATTTATATTTTAACCATCTTTTTCTTTCCTTTAGTTTTTTCCATTCTAACCAATTTTAAGTAGCATTAAGTACATTCATTGTTGTGCAATCTCTAGAACTTGTCATTCTATTCTGAAATCAAACAATAATTCTTCAACCCCTATTTCACCTCCTGCAGGTAAGTACTGTTCTACCTTTGTTTCTATGAATTTGACTATTCCATGTACCTCAGGTAAGCACAGAATTGTGCAATATTTGTCCTTTTCTGTTTGGCCTGTTTAACTCAGCACAATGTGTTCAAGTTTCCTATAAGTTGTATCCAAATTTCCTTCCTTTTTAAAGCTGAATGTTACATATAATATGTAACTATATTTATTATATGTATATACACCAGCTTTGTTTGCCTTCAATTGCTTTAGTTTGTATTAAGTAGTTAATGTCTCATTTTACTTCTTCCAAAGAAATACCCCTAAGTTTTTAAAAAATTTTTTTAAAGATTTATTTATTTATGCATACAAGCACTGGAGTACAGGCCAGAGGTGTTGGGGGGTGAGAGGATTCACCACAGAGAGCAGGGAGCAGAACAGGCAGATCAACGGAAGTACACTGCTGAGGGGAGCAGCAGGCACAGCAGGAGAGGTCTGCCACACCGCAGCAGAGATCAAACTCGTGCTGCAGTGGCTGTAGCTTGCTTCATAGTGCGCTGTTTAACCCACTGTGCCACCAGGGAGGCCCCAATACCTCTAAGTTTTTAAGCTAATTTTTTTTATGGTAGTGTCTAGAGCATCAGTCACTTTCCAGATGCCAGTTTCTTGCTTTTGCTGCCAATACCCAAAATATGAGGTGCCTTCTTTTATAGTTATGGTCCTGGAAACAACCTTTTTCTTCTGTATTTCTTTTAATATGTCATCAGGGAAATTTTACATATTTTCAGGTATCTTTTTCTTAATAATTTCTACCTCATGTACAGTCAGAAATATTTGCAATTAGGTAATTACCTAAAGACTTCAGTTTTGGTATCAGCAATTTCTGGTTTCTTTATTTGGGTAATGACTCCAGTTCACCATGACTAATTTGCCAGTTTATTTTGCTCCAAGATCCATGTGCCTAGTTTGTCCAGATATTTATATATATACCTTTCTCAGTTTCTCAATCTAGCTTATCCTCTCATGTTTTACTATATTCCTTTCCATCATCTATGCCTACTTTTTTTTTGTCTTAAAGGGACACCTAGTTCAGTTTTTAATGAAACAGTTACTACTAAGTTGAACACATTATGGGCAAGAAACTATACTGGATGCTGAATATGCCAGCATGATCCATTTTCTTTAAAGAAAACAAGATTTCCTTATCCAAATCAGTGATCTGTGTCTGCCCCTCATTTATGATATACAGGGCACATACTTATAAGGAGATCTAACATTCACAACCATATCTGGTATTAGTAGGCTGCAGAACACTTTACAACATCAGATGTTCAGGAAATACTATTATGCTCAAGTATAGAGGTAACATAGGCATGTAGGTAGTTACTAGATAGTAATTTTAAAGGAACTTTGAAGGAGTAAGCAAAATGAACGTAATGAACATTTTTCAATTGAAAAGCCACATTAGCTGATCAGAATCCTGAGGATACCACTTTTTTTTTTTTTCCCCTCAGAAAAGGAATAGACCATCTAATAGATCTCTGAGGATTGCTGCTTGGATTTTCTCCCCAATTTTTCTTGGGTGTCAAACAGCTGATGTAGCTAGGGAGTGCAGAAAAAGAAAGGATGGGGGGAAAGTTACCAATACCCATAAGGCATTTTCCATACTTCCTCCACCACTGATATTTTGATCTTACTCTAGGGTTAGATATAAATTTTACTCGAGAGATGTAGGTCTGGAGAGGTTTAGGACTTGACCGATGGTGTCATATTAACTGAAATGGAAATTCGGTATTTCCCTTTCAGTCATACACTACTCATTAAACGACTTAACTGGTTATTTTTCTTGAAGAAAAAAAACAACCAAACAAAAACAAACAAACTTATGTACAGTGTTTGCATGAAGCTGTGAAGTTGCTTTTCTACACTTTGGGGCGGGAAGCAAGACGCACAGCAAAACGTGTCACCGTCTGCTAAATCTTCAGCAACAACGGAAAAAGCTGCGAACAACCTGAATTCCGAACCCACTACGGGGTGCCAAGATTGGGGGAGCGGGGTGGAAGAGCAGACAAAATTACCTTAACCAGGCCGAAACTTCAAGACTTTTCTACAACCTAAAATCCACCAACTTTTCTGGACAAACGAGTCACGTAGGGTGGGCTGAAGCGAACGGACTCGCCCACTGAGCGGCTGAGACCACTGAGAGCACCCCATCACCGCCCAGGTCAGTGCTTGGGGGCCTGCACCCGGCCCATCCGCGCCGACCGCCAGGTGCGGGTAAAGCGGGAAGTTCCGCGAAGTGCTCGGAAGGTGGAGAGAGTGGAGGAAACGCGACCTACGAGCTCTGGCGGGATTACGAGAGCAGGCGAGGAGCTCATCACGTCAGCCCAACTCTCCGTACATGTTCTCCCAGGGGCCCAGTTTGGTGCTGCTCCACACCTTTCCCAATGGTGAACCCCCATTGCACGCCCGGGTTTCCAAGCGCGCGTAGCAACCACCTGCAATTTAAAGCGGAAGGACGGCCCTTGTCCCGCCCTCCCTGGCCTGATGGACAAGCATGTTGGACCAATCATCTCGGCGGGAACTATGACCAACCAATAGGAGGCAGGCACGGAAGGGCGGGCTGAAGGGGTCGCGGGCGCACGCGCATTCGGGAGTGGGGCCTCGGGTCTGTGGCGGTGTGGCTGACTTGGGTGCTGGCGGACTCGTGTGGGACCTCAGAAGCCTCGTGTAGCCGCTGCCGCTTTTGCAGCCCTCACCATGTTCCTCACCCGGTCTGAGTACGACAGGTCTGTGCGACTGGCGGGGAAGTGGGGTCGGTGTCTGTGTGGGCAGGCCCGGGGCCCGGCCTCGGCCTGGGTTCTGCCGTGTCATGGGGCGCCCCGGGAACCCGAGTCCGGCCCGGCCCGGAGCTGTCCTGCCCTCCGCAGCCTCCCGCCGGGAGTCCCAAAGCCATATCAGCCCTGTCGGCCGCACTTGGCCAGCCGCTGAGTCACCGCTGGATCCTCACTCAGTGCGGAAGCGAGAAACTCCGTTTTGTGCTGGGGAACCCAGGCGCCGGAGGGGCCGACTCCAACCTTTAACCCGGCGAAGGCCGGGGTTCAGGCCTTGCCCGCTCATGTTTGCGTGCCTTTTTGAAAAATATAAACGTACCACGGGGAAGAATCAACAACTGGAGATTATTCAGTGGGCTTGGTCATTTCGACGTTCCCCTAGGAGAACTGCCTCGTTTTCCACCCCTGAATCATGGAACTACAGGAACTTTTCCTTTGAGATGTAGTTGGGCATGCTGGGATGTTGGGTTTCTGCGAAAGTGCAGAGGCAAGCCTCAGGTGGGCGGGATAGAGAGTCTGGAGCCTGGCTGTATAGGAACTGGAATTCAGAGTGGTTTTCAGAGTTACCCAGTCACGCTGATTTCCACTAGACCGCAATTTTTTTGTTTTTTCCAAAAGTTTGAAGCAAGTTTGTGTGTCTTAAAGGCCAGATCTAATGTTTTCGAAAATCATGGTTGGGAGATTATTTATTTTAAAGAAAAGCTTTTCAAGGCTTAGAACGTGTTAAGTAATACTAAATTGTACTTATTCATGCGCTATTCATTTTTATTTTCAGTTTCAGTTTCGGTCAGTTAAATTTTCAAATGGCTTTTTTTTTTTTCTGTTTTTACCCTCTAAGTTAGGAAAAGCAGATGCTTTCTTTGAGCTACATAACTTAAGAAGCTGCATTTGTCAAATTTATGTTGATCTTGTGAAAAGTTTGATCAACTAGAGCTATCACTATTTTACTTTTTTGCTGACTTAGAGAGGATGTATTTGACATTTTAAAACTGATATGCCCCTTACTGTCTTATAAAATACCTTTGTTAATATTTAGCTTCCACAGCGTGGAATATATAATTTGAACTAGCATATTTATGATGGAAATTGTTAATCCTTATCAGAAAGCCTTCATTACGTTTTTGTGGTCGTTTGTTCAGCATCTTTATTGACTTGTGTTACCATTTTTTGCCCAAGAATGCCTTAAATACAGAGCTTGTTTATTATTAGCGAATGTGTTTGAATCTCTGCTGTGTTTGGGCACTGTTTTAGGTGCTGGACATAAAGCAGTGAACAAAATCAGGATCCTTACTCTGATATGGGGAACTGTCTTACAGAAGTAACTAGTATGTGTTTGTGTCATCAGAGAAACTCAAATCAATTCTATGGGAGTTTAGATGAAAGATTGCACTTAATATTAGGGGATCATGGAAGACTTCACAGAAACTTTTTTTTAAAAGATTTATTTATCATTCAAGAGCTGGGGTACAGGCCAGAGGTGGGGGCGGGGGATGAGAGGACTCACCAGAGACAGAGTGGGGAGCAGAACAGGTAGATCCACTGAAACATTGCTGAGGGGAGCAGTGGGCTAGGCAAGAGAGGTCAGCTTCCTGGCTGGGGATCGAACTGGTGCTGCAGTGCCGAGGATGCTTCACAGTGCGTAGACCAGCTGCACCACCAGGGAGGCCCAAGAGCTGGTATTTTTAAACTGAGTCTTGAGAAAGAAGATTTTAATAAACATGTACAGTGATGGTCAGTGTTTTTGAGGCAGAGAATATAGGATGAACAAAGGTGCGGTGGTGGGAAATCACATTGTATGTTTGGGAAAATTCTGATCTGGTTGGTACATGTGATACACATGTATGGGAATAGGAAAATATGGGAAAAATAGGATAGCACTAAGTATTTGGTTTTTAATAAGTGATTAAGGAGTTTAAGTCTTATTCTGTAGGTAACTGAGTGCCATTCATTTTCATTTTAAGAAGTTACATAATCAGGGCTTCCCTGGTCGCGCAGTGGGTTAAGCAACGCACTATGAAGCAAACCGCAGCCACTGCAGCACGAGTTCGATCCCTGCTGCAGGCCAGGTGGGGGACCCACATGGTGCAGCAGACCTCTCCTGCTGTGCCCGCTGCTCCCCTCAGCAGTGTACTTCAGTTGATCTGCCTGTTCTGCTCCCCGCTCTCTGTGGTGAATCCTCTCACCCCCCCCCCATGCCTCTGGCCTGTACCCCAGTGCTTGTATGCATAAATAAATAAATCTTTTAAAAAAAAAAAGAAGAAGTTACATAATCATCAGTGTGTTCTGTAGAGATTGATTAGATTAGAACAAAGAGCAGGTCAATACCAGTTAGAAGGCTGTTACAATAGGTGAAAGGTAATGAGGGCATTGAGAAAGGAAGGAAGAGAGTAAGTTACTGTGTAGGAGAAGTTGATATGAATCACTCAGATTTGGTATATGGTTAATATGGGAGAAGTTGGAGTGGAATGAGCCAGATCATTCAGAACTTTGTAGCCTGGGGAATTGAGGGGTTAGAGAACTTTTAAAAACAAAGTAGAAATGGCACATGGTAAAGCTGATTTTGAATCTGTTGAGTGTTCAGTGCTTATGGTACATCCAAGTGGAAATGCTCAGGAGACTGTATAGTTAGGAAAGACATGAACTTGGTAATACATATTTGGAAGTAGTTGAATAACTCCTGTTCATGATGGAACAACCCAGGGAAAGTTTGACAAGACTGCTGAGAGCAGACCCTATATTAGGGAGGACAGTATCTCCTTAGGATGAATTTCCTGAATTAGGGTGAAAATACTGTCCTCACAAAGTACTTTATAATATTCTTTCATACTCTATGCGATTTGATGGTTTTGTGATAGAGGTAGAGAATAGGTTTTGTTTGTTTTAAAGCTAATAGAACTAGAATTTAATCACATGTCTTCTGCCCGTTTATCTTAGTGATTTTGGTAATTGTTTCTTAGAGTCCTAATTTCCTTTTAAAGGATGGTAGGGATAGTACCTCTGGGACAAAAGGGAGGAGACTGGAATCCTGGGATTCTTCTTTCATCCCTGATTTAGCTAGAATAATTCCCAGAGGCAGTATAGTGAGATAGTTGAGAGCTTGGGCTCTCTAGTCAGATTACCTAAATTCTGATTTCAAAACTGGCACATGCTGAGCAACTTTGAGCAAAATATTTAATGTTTTTTGTCCCTCCACCTCCTCATTTGTAAAATAGTATCTGTTAGACTCCTACTTTATGGGTGTGTTTTGAGAACTTGTGAGTTAAATTATTTTGAGTGTGTAACAGTACCAGGCATATCACAGATATGCAATCAGTGTTAACTTTTATTATTTTCTGTTCTATATTTTGACAAGTTTTTTTTAAAACAAATTTGAAAGTTCTGTATTATATATGTTACATGTTATAATATCTAGACTCCATAAACCAAGAATCATAACGTTCACTCATTTTTAAAAAATATTTTAGCTGAAAGCTTTTATAATTCAGGCCATGATTGGTACTTCCAAGGGCTTCCTAGCACAATGGTGTAAGGAAAAGTGGTCAAGTATTTTAGAGAGAAAAGCATCACGATGTGTGATTAGTATAAATATGTATTGAGTGAGTGAACTAGGTTAAGTTTTAAGAACTACACAGATATCTGTGTATTGTCGAAATAACAATACTAATTCATACAAAGAAATAGAGAAATGTACCCATAAATGATTTTTACTAAGAAGTTATTAACATCAAATTCACACATGGGAATGTAATAAGGGAAAATGTGCATGTTGGGGAGGGGAGGAATGCCTCAGTTTGGGGGCATGAAGTTGCTAAAGGAATTCTGGATTGATTTGGAATTGTAGTAGTCATGAGCTATCTTTTAAATAGTTTGAAGACTTCTGGGAAAAGTATTCCATGTATAGGTTCCATTTCCTTGAAAATGGAATGTACCAAAAAATAGCTACAGATTGTTGTGGGCAAAGGAGGATAATATTAACTTACACATCTTGTAGCCATCTTAGCTAGATGTTAAGGAATTTGAGTTTAGTGTCTCTGTGATTATTTATTTATTTATTTTAAATCATAGGGGCGTGAATACATTTTCTCCTGAAGGACGATTATTTCAAGTGGAATATGCCATCGAGGCTATCAAGGTATTGTATCAAGTGGCATCATTTTTGAAATTTTACAACATAATGCTTTATTGACAGAACATTTGGATTGAATGTGCTTTAACCATTTTCTTCAGAAATGTATTTATCACTTTAACCAACCATTTTCTAGCATTTTTATAACAATTTCAGTTCCATTCCTAACGTGTTTTAAAACTTTTTGAACAGATAGCTGCTTCATGATTTTGTAAGGAGCTTTTTCTCAGTGTTGTTGGAGGGACAGATTTATGTTTCTAATCTTGTTATATGAAAAGAATACAGAAGTACAGAGTTAACATCTGAGAGATATTTTGTGGTCTTAAATCATTTAATTGATCACTTTTATTCTTGTTGGTAAGTTGTGAATTTATACTAGACACTTTCAGGACTGAATAAGAGATGTGTTCTGTAATCTAGTAACAAAATGGAATAGTTCATACCAGTGCTCAAAAAATGAGTTAGAAAGTAAGATACCTGTACTTAAAGTTCTTGTCATGTGGATCTATATTTGCTGGATTATGGGCAGTTTGATTTAGATTGTCTAGGATAGTTCCAGACATCTATATTTTTTAAAATTATTTATTTATGCATACAAGAGCTGGGGTACAGGCCCGAGTCACCGGAGGTGAGGTGAGAGATTCAACGGAGACAGAGTGGGGAGCAGAACAGGCAGATGGACTGAAACACACTGCTGAGGGGAGCAGTGGGTGAGGCAGGAGAGGTCTGCTGCACCATGTGGGTCCCCTCCCTGGCCAGCGGCAGGGATGGAACTCGTGCTGCAGTGGCTGCGGATGCTTCTTAGTGCTGTGCTTAATATTTTGCCCCACCAGGAGGCCCCCAGACATCTATATTTTTAAGGAGTCTCCCGGTGATTCTAGTGTCTACTAATCTCGTCCAGATAGGCGCTCTACACTTCAATCTCTTCTGCATTTCCAAACAGCCTTTTATTACTATATAGCTTACTGTGTTTGGAAGTAGATCATAATGATTTAGAAATTTATCCTTGTGTTAAATCAAAAGTCTGGCTTTTAGAAGTTCCCTTCATTTGAACCCAGCTTTGCCCTTGAAGAACACAGGGTATTTAAACTTCTTTCATATGAAAATTACTCCCATAATTGAAGAAAGCTGTTGTGTTTCCCTCTAAGTTACCATTTTTTGGAAAAGTGTGTTGGGGGAAATGGTTATATGAGAGTCTGGAGAAGGGCAAAGTGATACTGAATATGAAGATATAAAAGTGATGGTGGAAGTACTGTGATAGAGAGGCAGAATATGATGGGCCATCTTGCAAGTGCCTATCTCTGTTTCTGATCTTTGCCCAATATTAAAATAATGCATCACTGTGAAGTGGGAGACTCTCTCAGTTCCAAGCTACAGCATTTATTTTGAATATTAGCTAAGACAGCAGATCTGCCCATATGTGGAAGGCAATAGTCCTCCATTTTTGGAATCTGCTTCAAGTCCCTTAATGCTAGCAATTTGGGGATTGCTTTGTGATAATGGGATAGTACCTGATCTCTATAACGCTAGGATGGGCTAGGATAGAAATAGTAATGTGTCCTTAATGGATGTGACTTAACCTTTGTGAAAATTTAGACTCTTTGGAATTTAAGCAGTCTGGGTTTTGCTGTGGTTAATATACCAGTAGCCAATGAAAAAGCAAACTTCGACCGGTTTGGTAAGTGAAAGATGCTGAAGAAATGAGCCAAAAATGCCTGACAAGTAGAAATTGTCACTTAGATACTGTATGGATGATATGGGTGAGGTATAGACAGCAGAGATGGGAAGAAAATACCTTCAAACTGGGTTTCTTGGGAAGAGTAGAAATCTGTGACTGTCAGAATTACTGTATTATACTTAGCATCTAGACATTGGTTATTATGCTGGTGAGTTTCTTTAAAGAAATACCATGTGGAGTCAGTTCAAATGTCCCAGTACCCTTGGTGGGTACTGGGGGAAAGGAGACATTTTAAGCAGAATTGTGATATTGAAATGCCTGGGCTAATTGTAAGTGTGCAAAAGAAAATAAAATGTATTATATTTTATAAAAATAGTCTGTTTCAAAAATATTGACCCTCTTTTTGGAATGGAAGTTGAAGAAGTTATTTAAGTTGGAAGCCAAATTGAACAGACTGAGAATTTATTCTTGGACTATGAAGCACTTCCTCCACAGAATAATTATAGTATCCAAGAAATACTGCCTTTGTAAAGCAGATTATTCTTTGTTGTGGAGGGCCATCTTAGGCATTGTAGGATTTCAGTAGCATCCCTGGCCTCTCCTCATTAGATGCCAGTAACACTCACTCTTCGAGTTGTGACAACCAAACGTTCCTTAGGGGGTAAAAAGGGCCCTGTTTGAGAATATCTCTGAAGATAAAGTGTAAAAGTAATGTGAATTCTTTACTGCCCTGTTCAATCTTGGTGATTCAAGATCAGTATACTACATAAACCAATTAGGGAATAACTAAGTGCTTAATTAATTTCTCTGGCAATAGTTTTTACTCTGTTCTATTTTCTTTTAAGGCATACATGAGAGTAGTTTTAGAGTCAAAAAGTAAGTTCTCTAAACCTTGTAACAAGAAATAACAACCCCTTAAACCTGCCCCCTTTATTTTCTCAAAGATAGTACTTTTATAGACTTTTAACGGATAATTTTCTTGGCATTTATTCCATAACTCTAAAACAGACTTAAATTTTTTTGCTTAAGCAATATCCATAGATTTCCTTGCAGTCTCCCCACGACTGCCCCCCTCCCCAAAGTTACCTGTTGGTGTGTGGGTAGGACAATAACATATATACATATCTCATAATTTACTAGGTCATTAGTCAGCATTTTAATTTTTATGAATATGTACATGCTCTTCACAACTGAGCCATATTTCTCTTTCTCCACATTGTTATTTTCCTGGGAGTTAATTCTATTTTTTAAAAAAAGTTTGCTTAATTTATCAGTAATTCATCCCCCAAGTCTCAGTGTACCTCTCAAAATATCCTGGCATATTAAGTATCCTATTAAAGATTCTTTTTTTTTGTTCTATTAAAGATTCTTAAAAGAAGTTTTTGAGCTTTCTGAGCTTTCCAGTCTGGAATAGCTGTTCTCTGTTCCTCTGCATAGCTATGTACTAAGGTTCTTTTGTCACCATAATCCTAGGTACTGCCTTTAGCTCTCTGTTCTGTTACAACCATGTCATTTTCTTTTTTGATATATTCTTTCAATTTGGTGGGACCCATTCTCTAATAGTTTCATAAACATATTTTTAATTTCTAAGGCCTTGTTTCCTGTTCTTTTGGATGGGGGTGTGAAATGTCTTTTTTTTTTTTTAATTGAGGATTAAAATATGATTTTTAAATTTTTTTTTCCTCTTCTTGAACTAGTTAGAATCTTAAAAGCTATGGCTTTCAGACTGCACATGTTAACCCATTAGTGGACATTGAAATCACTTTAGTGAGTCATAGGAACATTTCTTTTTAAAGTGGAATAGAGGTGTGGCTCTCAGAACACAATGCTCATAGTGTTGGCTGGTATTTTTGTTTAGTTTCCCATGAAATTTTGTTTCTGTCACATTTATTTGTGTATTCTGGTCATATGTAACCAAACCATTGCATTAATGTAGGCATCAGTGTGCTCATTAAAAATCAGTGTATGTTTACCACGTTAGGTTCACCACTGTAAGTTCATGTTATCCTTTACCGTACAGTTGACTCCTTTTGTTCACCCTTCTTCCCTCTAGGAACCTCTGATTGGTCTTAGAGTCTAATAGTTTATTTATTTTTTTTAAAGATTTATTTATTTATGCGTACAAGCACTGGGGTACAGGCCAGAGGTGTGGGGGGTGAGAGGATTCACCAAAGAGAGCGGG
>JAGFMF010011828.1:210733-234182 GCA_019455555.1 Galemys pyrenaicus
AGGGGAGCAGCGGGCACAGCAGGAGAGGTCTGCCACACCATGTGGGTCCCCCCCCTGGCCGGCAGCGGGGATCGAACTCATGCTGCAGTGGCTGCGGTCTGCTTCGTAGTGCGTTGCTTAACCCACTGCGCCACCAGGGGAGGCCCAGTTTATTTTTTTTAATGAAATATATTTCTTAGTATAGAAATTTGGTTCAAAAGTTTGAAAATCACTGTCTAGAGAAAACTGCCTATTCTCATTTCATGCCTGCAGGGTATTTCTGAAAACTGAGTGGGGAAGGAAGGCTGTGGTTCTTAATGTTAAGTTTGTCAGTTTTTACTTAATCCCTTTCCTCATTGTAGTCTACCTTTTGTGCTTGATGTCTCCCAATCCCAAAATCCTGTTTTACCCTCTCCAGAATCCTGTGCAGGAATGGGGCTGGGGGCCATTATGTATTGAATAGCTTTGGAGCATAGTGGAGGGAATCTGGAAATCTGTTTTTTTAGCAGATACTAAACTAATTATGCAGTTTTTAGCTTTTCCATTTCTATTTCCAGAGGTCCTTGTTGCCACCTTTCCGTTTTGGGGGTCTATGATATAAACCAGGTTGTTTCTTGACTTTACTAGTGATTTAGGATTTGGATTTCTCAGGTCTACTATGTACGTTATTACTAACCCACTTCTTTCTTTGATATTTCGTTGCTGTTTTTATCTGTGTTCTTTGTCTTAATGGGTCTAGCTCCTGTAATTTTATATTATGAAGTTTGGGGAAGTAGTGAGGGAATATATATGTTTAGCCTACCTTTAATTAGAAGTACGGGTGCACATTTTTTACATAAAATTCTTTGACAGTTCACCTCTAGTTATGTGTGTATCCACTGAATTAAGAAAATATGCAGTAAAAAGCTATTATACACATTCAATAACACTTCTAAATAAAGTACAGTTTTATGCATTAAAAAAATGATACACAGATGTATGACACACGATCTTTCAGTCTGCAAGTGTGGTAAGCGTGCTCTACAGAAAGCTTCATGGGATTGTTGGAATCCTTTGCAGTATAGGCTCTGGGAGTCTGAGACCTACCTTTGCCGTCATTGCTTTGTGGAGTGAACTGAGCATCCAGTAAATCAAAGGAGACAGCACATACAGTCATGGGAGGCTTTATGAATGATGGATGAGATTTATTAGGCAGAGGGAAGTGTATATTCCAGGGGGGACAGCATGAGCAGAGGTGCAAGACTAGGGGGTGATATGGCATAAGAAAATGGATGGGGCTTGTGCCTGAGGAATTTTGTTGGAGAATAATGAATGATAAAGTTGTAAGGAGGAAGTGGGGGTTGTTAATGAGGACTCTGGAAACCTGTTTGGATTTTATGTTATGGACAATATAGGGATATAGTCTTCAAAGAAGTAGTATATAATGAAAATAACATTTTATTAGGTCTGTAAGAAAATGAAAGGTGCACTGGGAGAGAGAGACTAGATATTAGGAGACTAAGCAGGCTGTTGAAATAATCTAGGCCTATAATAAGAATAACTAACACTGCGTTTACTTATTGTTTCAGACAGCCATATTAGGAACTTTCTGTATAAGTGTGTTTACCGTTCACGATGTAGGTCCTGTTATTATCCCTTTTGCAGATTAAGTAACTGCAGCAGAGAGGGTTGAGTGGCTGGGATGGTAGCGTGGAGATGGAAAGATGAGATTAAACCATATTGTGGACTATTAGTGACCTTAAAAGTTAATATTTTTATGTTGGTAGTATTCTTTTTTCTTTTCCTTTTTTAAAAAGATTTATTTATTTATACATACAAGAGCTGGAGTATAGGCCAGAGTCGCAGAAGGTGAGAGGACTCACCAGACAGAGTGGGGAGCAGAACAGGCAGGCTGACTGAAACACACCGCTGAGGGGAGCAGCAGCAAGGCAGGAGAGGTCTGCTATGCCATGTGGGTCGTCTCCCTGGCCGGAGGCAGGAATCGAACTCGTGCTGCAGTGGCTGGGTTTGCTTCATAGTGCTTGCTTTGTAGTGCATTGCTTAACCCACTGTGTCACCAGGGAGACCCTCCTTTTTTTTTTTTTAAAGGAAATTACTTTTCTGAAGGTCATGTTCGTTTGAGGATTATCACCTTTTGAGACTGGTCAGATAGCAGAGGTGATACCAGGTCCAGAAAAAACATTTATTTTATTACTTGCTTGCTCACTCTGTTTAGCACTTTAGAATCTGCCCCTCATTTGCATGAGTCGATAATTTCCTAGATGTTTTCAAGACGTTCTTGAACTTCAACCTTTAGAAGAACAGCATTCTGTTAAATCAGTGTTCTTGACATTGACAGGGACAGTGCCTTAAAACTCATTAGCATGCTCTTTATTCTCTCAGCATACTGGATATGGCTGATTGAAGCTTCTAATTTGCGAAGATACACTCTGGGTGAATAGGTGAGACTGTTCTTTGACCTGCGTGTGATAACCATAACTTGTTTTTCTTTAGCTTGGTTCTACAGCCATTGGGATCCAGACATCAGAGGGTGTGTGCCTTGCCGTGGAGAAGAGAATTACCTCCCCACTCATGGAACCCAGCAGCATTGAAAAAATTGTAGAGATTGATGCTCACATAGGTAAGGAGTAGGGAGAAGTTGTTCTGTAGGATCTGACCTGGGTGAATTAAGTCATCTTTGATGTTCCGAGGGAGGGTCATCAGCTGAAGGTCTTATTCCCTTGTTAACTGTGGTTTTCCAGGCAGTAGGCCAGTGTGCATTATATAGAGAGCAGGGAGCAGCTGCAGATTCACTTGAATTTAACTTGGTCCCAGTTAACTTGGTCCTCTCTTCCTCAAATTTAGACTTGGCAGGTATGGTGGTGGTTGAATATATGTGAAGGTTGACTCATAGACCAGCTCCCTGTGATGGCTGATCATTGATGCATAATGCTAGCTCTGTGGGAGGCCAGCAGGAACAGAGGAATTGTATAGAAAGCTAGGGGTGTGCACTGAGAAAAGAGGACTGCTCAAAGATCTTCACAGTGACTAAGGTTCAGAGACTATAGAATAATAGACTTTACCCAGATCAGTCCTTCTTCACTGTTTCCAATTTTATCTTTTTATTCCTTGTTTCCCCCACCCATTCCCCCTTTTTTGTCTCTTAAAATTCCTCTGCCTTAGCTTCTGGCACCATTGTAGCGTTACAGGATGAATTGTTCTACTTATTTATAGCATGGCATTTTAGTTGACTGTCCATATTTCTTTAACCTATTTGACCATCTAATAATTGCCACATTGGTAAGAAAATTGCTTGAAGGCATCAGAACACATGGTGACTCTGGGAGATTGACATCTCTTTCATAGATACAGAAAGATTCTGATGCAGTGATCACATTAAGATTAGAATTTTTGTGCCTATTTTATCTTCACTCACCTATCCTGGTGTAACTCAGTAGCACTTTATTCAGCAAATTGAGAATCTGCCTATGTGCCAGACACCACAGAAACAGAAGAAATGAGACGTAGTCCTTGTCTTCTAGGAGCATGCAATCTAGTTGTGGAAGTGGATGTGTAAATAATTAAATGTAGGTGTTGAGAAGGACTGTGATATGTTCTCAGTAGGGCTACAAAGGAGCAAATAATTAGTTTGGCGTTCAGGAAGGTATTTTATAAAGTTGATGCTTGAACTAAGTTGAGTTCTAAAAGATGGAGAAGTGTGTTTATTAAGTGAAAAAGTGTTTGGGAAGAAAGAGTAGGGCAGAGCTTTCTAGTCAGGAATAGAAATGAGCAAGGCTTTGTTGGTATAAAATATAAAATACCATCACGCAGGCATTTTGGAGATGAACTGTGACAAGAGATGAGTCTGGGATTATGCAGTGGAAGTTCTTTTTACTGGCTAAAGTTCTTAATCCTTTCGCATTGATAGGAAAGGTTTTAAGCATTGAGGTAACGTGATCAAATTAGGATTTTAGAAAGACCTTTGTGGTCATAGTATTGAAAATAGAGTGAAGGAAGGTGAGACTGGAGTTAGGAAAACCAGGTAAGAAAAAAATTTTCACTAGTCCAACAGAAAGAGGATGAGGATATTAAGGTGCAGTGACCAGAAAACGGAGAAGTGAGGACTAATACCAGAAAGCTTCATCAGAAGGGAAATAACTTTGAGTTGAGCCTGTCATATAGCCAGCCTCCCATATATACATTAAGGGAGTCCTTTGGCTTTATAGGTCTGAAATATGGGAGAGAGACTGACTGGAGAGTCAGGTTTGAGTTATAGCATATGAAGGACAGCCATAGACTTGGCATCTTGGGCCATCAGGCAAACTTTGTCTCTAATATTACAAGTTGGTTTACATTTGCTCAGGGAGGAGATTAATCTTTTGATTTATATTCTAGGATCTTCCATTGTAGCTCAGTGAGATGATTATTTTTTCCTTGTTTCTCCTGTTGGGGTGTTAGTGTTTGCTTAGTTCGAAAGTGCTGTAGAAGACATGGCCTACAGAGTGCTGAGGGGATGTCTGAGATGTAATATGTGGAAGTGCATATTCGAGGTTCTGTTCTTCTGTCTCCTATCTTTGTCTTTGTGGATAGTTTTTTATTTATTGGTAATATATTTGTGCTCAGTGCTGCTTATTTCCCATCTAATCTCTTAGGTATGTTGCTGTGGTATTACTGAATGACTGCCACGGTTCCATTTCAGAATTTTAGTATTTCTTGAGTGGATAAAAGAGTTGTACCAGGATTTGGCCACTGGGTCACTGTTACTTTTACATTGCAGGTTGTGCCATGAGTGGGCTAATTGCTGATGCTAAGACTTTAATTGATAAAGCCAGAGTGGAGACACAGGTAAAATTAGCATCATCTCTCCTTTTTACCATGGTGCTTGAATTCCTTGTTTAGTGGTGATACAGCTGCCTGGGCTGTATTGCAGGTCTCTGTGTTAATATCAGATGTAGCCCTTGGGAGTGATTTTTGGGTAGAATTTCTATTTTTAACTTTCTGAGGCTTGGAATCTAGCCATCCAACCATTGAAGTTTTAAGGCTGCCCTAGTAAATGTGCTGACAGTCTCTTGCCTTTTTTTTTTTAATTTACCTTATATAAAGCAAGCTTTGCACTGCGTTCTGTTCCCTAATTGACTTTCTGTGGGAGCACCATAGCAGGAGGTGGACATAGCTAAAGGACATTTCTCCCTCCACCCCACCCCCAAGTGCCTTTGCTGTTAGACTTGCAAATAATACTCTCCTGTGGTGAGTAGTGATAGGTACCAGCTGACAAACACTGGTCAGGAACACCGATTGTGTTGTTTTAATACTGCGCTCCCGCTGCCTGAAGAGTAGACGAGTAAGGAAAAACAACCTGATTGGTAATATTTTTTGTACTTATTTGCAGATCTGCTGTCAGTATTTATATAAGAGTAAGTCACTTAAATATCAGTAGAACCAGTAGAATGATAAGAGGATTTTTTAGAGGAGGTGGCACTCATTATTAGCATCATTTTATGAAAAGACTAACCTCGGTGCTTTGAGGGGTTAACTCTGTTTTTTCAAGGGAGTAATCCTCTAGTCTGTCATTGCTTCTAGTCCTTTTGATACAAGTTTTTGCCAGAACTACTTCTCTTCCTCTCAGGCAGTCCCAAGCATTCAAGTTCATCAGTAAGGAGAGCATTCAGGAGCTTGAACCACAGTTCAAAGGGATAGCCTAGTGAGAATGATGGGCTGTTTTAATGTCCTGCTTATTTGAAAGGCAGACTGTGCTTTGTTCCCCTTTTAGAACCATTGGTTCACCTATAATGAGACCATGACAGTGGAGAGTGTGACCCAAGCTGTGTCCAATCTAGCTCTGCAGTTTGGAGAAGAAGATGCTGATCCAGGTGCCATGGTGAGTATGATATTCATGTCAGGTTTTTCTTACTATTCTTTGGAACTTAGGGTATTTGTCCTCTGGACACACCTTTCCCAGCCCCTCTTGCTTCATAGCAATTTATCTTAATACCTCTTGCATTTTGTTCCTAGTCTCGTCCTTTTGGAGTAGCACTGTTATTTGGAGGAGTTGATGAGAAAGGACCCCAGCTGTAAGTACCATTTTGCCATTTCCCCCTGCTTCCTTTTTGGGAGAATTATTTTAATTTGGGATAGGGGCTTATAGTTTATATCAACTGAGAAGTTTGTTAGAGTTGTAAAAGTTGAGGGACTTCTAAATCTCAAGTACAGTGATTCTGTACTGTCTGTGCTCTTATGCTGAACACCCCCCCCCCCCCATTCGAACCATTGTTTATTCTGGAAAGAACTAGAAATAACTTTCTTTTATTTGAGAGCTTTGATTTAGAGTGTTGATTTGATACCTGTCCTCAAATACTACTTATATAGGCATACTCAAATGCCATTTTTATATATGCTATGCTATACTTAATTCTAAATCCTTGAGGAATTAGAATTTTTCTAATTTTCTTAAACACTTTTTTCTTAAACACTAGTTTTCTTAAACACTTTTAAAGACCTGGTTTGACCAGGCATAGGGCATTGTTTGGATTTGTGCCTCAGTATTTTGGTGGAGTTTCCTGGCTGCAGGGCAAGACATTCATATTTTTAGTGAGGTTTATATTACATAAAATGCCACCATTCTTAAGCATTTTAATCCTCTTTTTTGGGGGGCGGTGGGTTTACAGATTTCATATGGATCCATCTGGGACTTTTGTACAGTGTGATGCTCGAGCAATTGGCTCTGCTTCAGAGGGTGCCCAGAGCTCCTTGCAAGAAGTTTACCACAAGGTAATTAAACATTCTGACAACTTTCATTCTTAAATAAAGGTATAATTTACATACAAAAATGTGTGTAAGCCTTATGAGTTTGCTTCTATGAATTTTGACAATTGTATATCCTTGAAACCACAACTAAACCAAGACACAGAATACTTCCAGCATCCCCAAAAAATGCTTGTCTCTTCTCCCTACAGTCTCTCTGTCAGCCACAATCACCACTATAGATTAGTTTTGTC
Organism: Galemys pyrenaicus; assembly: GCA_019455555.1. Lineage (NCBI taxonomy): Eukaryota > Metazoa > Chordata > Mammalia > Eulipotyphla > Talpidae > Galemys > Galemys pyrenaicus. Next base: position 217,687 of record JAGFMF010011828.1, read on the forward strand.
TGCACTTACATTTTTAAAAAATGGAATCATAGAGTAAATATTTTTCTGTCTGCTCTTTTTTTTTGTTCACATACTGTTTTTGAGATCTATTCATGTTTTTCCACATGTCTATACTTTTTAGTCCTGAATGGTATAACATGGTACAGATTTACCATGATTTGTTTATCCTTCATCTTCACAGCTTTACTTAGCAGTTTGTAATTCCTAGTCTGGTTTTTGAAGCAGTGAGCATTTGGTACTTTTCATCTTTGTGGAATGGAAAGTCCTGCTTAACTCTTGTGGTTAAAGGCTGCCATACTTAGCATTCAGGAGGCTCACACAGAGATGTCTGCTCACATCAGTCCCTAAGGTATTGATTTTACAAGTGAATGAATTAAGCACAAAAACAGAGTAAGAAAGGGGCAGATTTTCTAAACCATTGGACTATCTTCAAAGATCATTTGGGAATTAGTCAAAGGCTATCACCAGTGTTATCTTGCTTCTGAATTGAAGGAAGGTAACCCTTGTCCTTCAAAGATCACTTACCATATAGAAAGATCACTTACCATATAGAATTTGGTGAGTTCTGATTCAAAATAAAACTTTGTTTTGCTCTGAATAACTGTATCCTACTTGAATTCTGGATATATATGTAATGCACTGTATTTATTACTATCTTCGACTCATTAATATTTACTAAATTATTCAAGGAGATCTAAAGGAAGTCTTCGATAAAAGATTATGTGTAATTAATGGGTACTCTTCTTCCTTTAAGTCTATGACACTGAAAGAAGCCATCAAGTCTTCACTCATTATCCTCAAACAAGTAATGGAGGAGAAGCTGAATGCAACTAACATAGAGGTATTTTTCTGTCTTTCTGATTTTTTTGTTCTGATGTCATAACCCCCATTAACTGAAGATTGAGTGGATAAAGATAAACAAATTTTTGTATGCTCATTTCATAAGTTATCGAAATACTTTGAATTAGCAATGTTAGTAAGTGGTAATGGCACTTTAAGACAATTCATTTTTAGAGAGTGAAAAGGAGGTGATGGAGTGGACTAAAAGGAAAGAATATGCAGCTTTCTCAAATAAGTGTCAGCAGAAGACAACATTAAAAGGAATTTTTGTCTTTTTAAAGTTGGAGAAAACCTTGAAAATACTCTCCAGACTGAAAAGAAACAGGCTAAAAGAAATAAAAGCAGAAATTAGATATTGATGGGAAGGTTCTAGAAGAGGAAAAGTATGGTATAGATGAAGGAGTAGTTTTGAAAAGTAGAATTTATTCACTGTTATTTTGAGTGCCCATTATGTGCTAGGTGCAATACTAGATGACAGAGATTTGAGTCCCTATTCAGATAGTATACTGTATAAGGTAGGGGACATACAGACAGTGACAGCTTGGGGTAATGATCCTATAGTAGCAATAAGAACAGATTATCATGGGAAGATGAACTGGGGCATTACGAAACGTTACTGAAAATGGTGATGTCTGGACGAAGGAAAAGAAGGGTATTTCAGGAAGATGGAACAATTTTGTGCAAAAATATCAAAGATGTAAAATAACATTGTGCAACAAGGGAACTTTGAGGGTTGGTCTACATGTGGGGTATGAGCTATATATAAGGTGGAGAGGTTGCAAGAATCATGGATCAGATTCTGAATGCCCTTATTTAGGATGATGCGTGCAGGTAGGAGTAAAGGAGGTAATGTTAAGTAGGTTTGGAGGTGAATTGGGAGAGCAGTCCTATATTTCCCTGGTGATTGTTAGCTCTTTTGCTGATAGTAGGTGAATGCAACAGTGGAAATAAGGAGACTATAAAATATTTGGAAAATCATTACTGTTAGGGAAAAGGGAAGACGGGCATTGGGTACAAGAATTGCTGGAAATATTAAAATACTCGCTGAGGCTGGAATCATTGGTCTTGGGAAATAAGGCTCAGTTATCTGTTTTTCTGAGTGATTCTGATAATCAGTTTAATAAGGTCAGGCATTTGGGAGCCCCTTCTTAGAGCTCATCTTCTTCATTCCCTGCTCCACCTTTTGTCCCTTGAATCACCAAACTCTGCACCAATCTGCTTTTCCTCATAAAAGGAAGATTTCCAAAGCCCACCCCTGTTACCCCCATCCTTTGCCTAGTATCCCACCTATCTAAAAAACCAACTTTGTTGACATAATAATGTACATATTATTAAACGTATCCATTTTAAGTGTGTCGTTCAGTGAACTTTGACCCCTTATAACCCCTGTTTCTGTCACCACAATCATATATAAAATATTTCTGGGCTCCAAAAAGTTCCCTCATACACCTTTTTAATCACCCTCATCTGCTTTTTGTCACTATAGATTTGTGTCTAGAATTTCATATAAATGGATCAGACAATGTGTCAAACTTCTTTCATGCAAAGTAATGATTTTGAGATTCATCTGTGTTGTGCGTGTCAATAATCTGTACATTTGTTGCTTAGTATTCTCTGTTCATCCTAATTTTTAACCTTTATTGCCAGGTCTCTTCCAAATAGTTCATATTCATTGTCTTCACTGCCTTATCGCTTGATTATTCCTCACTCACCACCTTTTGTTTCTGCTATTTTCTTGAGGCTGCTCTTTGCTAACTCTCCTATTTGTTAGATTTCCACGGTCACTTGTGAACCTATTATTTGACTTTTCTGAAACTTGAAATCCTGAAATTTTTAAAGATTTTATTTATTTATGCATACAAGAACTGGAGTACAGGCCAGAGGTGCAGGAGGTGAGAGGATTCACTAGAGACAGACTAGGGAGCAGAACAAGCAGATCGACTGAAATACACTGCTGAGGGGAGCAGCGGGCAAGGCAGGAGAGGTCTGCTGTGCCTGTGGGTTCTCTCCCTGGCTGGGGATTGAACTCGTGCTGCAATGACTGTGGAAACCCCACAGTGGGGCGCTCAACCCGCTGTACTAGCAGGGAGGCCCTGGGAGGACAGTTTTATTGTATGTTCCTAGATCAGAATCTTCACATATTTTAAGATGTGTAGTAGTTTTTTCCTAAATTTTATCTGTAGATGAGTCAGGCAATGTAAATATACTGACGTTGTGTTAATTGTGGCAATACTGAAATTGTATTAAACGTCAGTAATGAATGTTATTCAGAAATGCCTTTGTATGTTTAAAGTTTTAAAAGCAATACAAGGAAATTTTATTTAAAATAAATGAATTTTTAGGCAACAAAGAAATTTTTAGGCACAAAAGAATTTACTCCTGAGTATTGCCCCAAAGACACAGGACTATGTTGTAGGCAGAGATGATGGAAAACCTGGCAGTTTTAGTTAAATTTTAAGTTAACCATCTTCTGACACTACTCTTTTATTGCTTAAATGTATTATAGTCTAGTTAAGCAGCGCACTATGAAGCAAACCACAGCCACTGCAGCACTAGTTCGATCCCTGCTGGCGGCCAGGGAGGGGACCCACATGGCGTGGCAGACCTCTCCTGCTGTGCTCCCCTCAGCAGTGTGTTTTGTTTGGTCTGCCTGTTCTGCTCCCCTGCTCTCTGGTGAATCCTCTCACCCCCCGCCCCACACGTCTGGCCTGTACCCCTTTGCTTGTATGCATAAATAAATAAATCTTTAAAAATGAATGAATGAATGAATGAATGAATGAATGTATTATAACCTGGGCTACTGGATGTTATTAGTATCTTAAGTCACAACTGGTTTTTTGTATTATCGGTGTTTGATGACACAAGCTAGGTTTCCAGGTCTTTAGAAAAAATGAAACAAACCTTTTTGTTGTCAAATTGTCCAATGGACAATTTTAGATAAAGTAATACCAAAAAATAATAGGTAACAGTGTGACATTTCATTTGTGCTTATTACAGTGTTCAAGGTTTTCTATGCTAATCACTTTACATGTATTGATATATTTCATCCTCATACTACTCTGTACATGAGATGCTATTATTATCCCCATTTTACTGATAGAGACTGAGGCATCTAGTGGCCAAGTAACCCAAGGTCACACAAGTTTGACTTGCATTATATACTGTAAATATATTTCTAAAGGAATCTTTAATTGAAAAAAAAAAAAAAGTACTGACACCATGTAATTTACTGCTGCTTTTATGAGATGTTGTGAAGTGAGTTCAAGATGTGACTGTGACATTAGGCATTTGGTTAACTATTATGTGGTGGGTTAATCTCAAAATAGAAATTTTGGTCAATAAGAATTTTATTTTGGAGCCAGACAGCTATTTTCGGAAGCTGCTGCTGGAAAGGATATCCCTAGGACAGCAGATCCCTTAGTTCCTAACGAACAGCTGCCACTCCAGCACAGCTTCTGACGAACCAGAGTTATCAGCAGGGTAGCTGAACCCAGGTAGTTAACCCTTCTCTGTTTTCTTTCCAGCTAGCCACAGTGCAGCCTGGCCAGAATTTCCATATGTTCACAAAGGAAGAACTCGAAGAAGTTATCAAGGACATTTAAAGAAGTGTGATCTCAGAACTTCTCTGGGACAATTTCAGTTCTCCTGATTGCCCTTAACTTTTATTTCCAGCTGTTATTCTCTTGGAAATCACAAGTGTATGTGCATTTTTTTTTATGATGTCTGTACATAAAGGCAGTTCCGAAATAAAGAAACATTTAAAATATTTGTTAATAGACTATCCTAATGCAGTCTTTTGTTCAAAATGCTTGTGTTAGGTGGTAAAAGGATAATGGTATTAATATCCTCATCTATCAAGAGTAGCTTTCTAAAGTTGACTTAGTGACCAGAACATAATCAACCATATCATGAATCCCTGGGTATTGGCAAATGAATTCAAACTAGTCCAGCTCCTCCCAGTGCCTTGTAGGTGTTGATATCATTATAAACCTATTTCTATCCTGTAGGTCCTCTTGAGTAAATATGTATTTTTGCTGCTTTCCTTAAATGCAGGAGATGCTAGTCATTCATCATCAAAGGAACACATTTTGAGATTCCCCAAATGCTGATGGGTTGGAGTAAGTCAGCTATAATGTATATTTTTTGTGTCTTAATAATTTGGAGAGAGATTTTATGAAGCTAAGGACCATAAAAGAATTCATGATACTGACAATCATTTGTATATCAGTAAGAGAATGGTATAATTCAGAAGTAGTTTACATTAGACTATGAACTTTCCCCATTAAAGGCACCATTATGTGTAAAGAATCAGTCTATTTTTGAAGCCTCAAAAATGGCCATATGAAGTCAATACTGTTATCATACTTGACAATGTGAGCATGAACACAAAGTTGAGCTGTTGGGACATGAACTCAGATTTTCAGGTTTCAAATTAACCACCTCTTGAAATCAGTCAAAAGGGAAATCTCACTGAGGTTTGAAATGTACTATCAACAACACGGGTAATCCATATGTGGATAATGCAGAATTGTGTATTACCTTCATTAACATTTGTGGGTAATTAACAATATCAGAGTAAATTCAGAATATTTGAGTAAATTCACATTCACACTGGAGTTCCCAGTCAACAGTTGGTACCTATATACATTTGGAGACTGCAGTGACAGGAAACATTTGGAAGAAAGGAATTTGCCCTAAACATAAACACATAAAAAAGCTAGAGAACTATAGTATATTGTCACCAACGTTAGAGCTTTTAATCCTAAATTTAATGATCACGAGGTTAGTTTCACTTGTCTTACCAAGTCCTAATAAAAAAATGGCATTGAAAAATCCTATCTCAACTTCAAATTTAACAAATTTATTGAATACCGGCCTACTATGTACCAGGTTAATTAATGTATTAGGCAGTGGGGATAGAGCTGTGAAAATAATCTGGCCTTGTGCTCCTTGACATGCCTAATGGGGAGAAGTAAACAATCCCTTTAGCTGTAGGTTAATGCAGAAATGGACACAAGTTCCTCTAGGGAGACGTAAGAGTTGGGTCTGAATCACATATTTTATGTACAGAGAAAATACTACAGAATAGCAAAGTATCTCTCTAGTTTCATTTTTTAAGATTTATTTATTTATGCACACAAGAGCTGGGGTACAGGCCAGAGTCGCGGGAGGTGAGAATATTCACCAAAGACAGAGAGGGGAGCAGAACAGGCAGGCAGACTGAAACACACTGCCGAGGGCAGCAGCGGATGAGGCAGGAGAGGTCTGGTGTACCATGTGGGGCACCTGCCTGGCTGGGAATCAAACTCACCCACTGAGGCACCAGGAGGCCCCCTCTCTAGTTTCATCTTAACAATTTTCCATCCTAGGCCTAGCCAGTGTACTTATACCTTAGACTGCAACTGGTAAAACCCTCTGTAAGTATAATGTGCATTATTCTTGAAAGAGGTTGAACTGATTTTCTGTAGCATTTTAAAAGTTTCTGCAAGGTTTCTTGTGTCCCTATAATAGAATCACAGAAATTATTTTACTAGGAAAAGTAATGGTTTTGTGATACGTAAATGCATTCTATGCATTTTTCTGCTATGGAATTAATCTTAGAGAAAAGTGGTTTTCAGTAAGAAGGTAAATATACATATTTTAAGCCCATAAATGAGCTAAGATCTGCTGTATTTCACAAAGGACAAGAGAGCACAACTTCTATATTTAGTGCCTATTAATAGATGGAAGTGAAAAACTTATATTATTTCACTCATTTTCTCAGTGCCATATAACAAAGGACTGTCCCCAGCAGCTGATAGAGCTTGAGGTAGGAAATAAATGATCTGAAAACATTTAATGATAACTTTAAAAAAAAATGAATGTGCAGATAATTGCCACAATTTTAGTATTGATTTAAAGTGTATTTGATAATTTCTCCAGGAGATGGCACTGTTGACTTTTTTCTTTTCAGATAGTAAGACAATAGACCATTCATCTTTGTGTCACCCAAACAAAGAAATACTCCTGTATGGTCCCTTCTCTCCCCCCAGTTAATCACATGCTACTGGAACTGACTGTCTTGTGATCTACTTTGTAGTTGGTGTAGGTTAAAAAATAATCTGTATTTGAAGAAATAATCTGACACGTAGTTTAATGGAAAGGAACAGATTGTTCCGTTTTCATCTAGCTTTATTTTGTCATTTCAGTAGCTGAGAACTTAAAACTATTCTAGTGACTTTACTATCTGGCTCAAATACCATTCAAAAATATCATTCACTTTTCATCTTTCACTCTGGTTGTTCTGGAAACGTAAATTTGTCAGTCTTCCTGCTTGCAAATGAACTTGACTGGAAGGATTTTAATGTAAATATTGGACCTGGAGCACTGCACCATTTTGTTCTGCAGTGAATAAATATAATTGTCATTTGGGTTCACTTCAATTTATAGTTAAAAGTAATTTTTAGCTTATTCAAGTGTGACATTTTGCATGCTTTGTATCTTTCTAGCATTGGACTAGGTTGGAGTCGGTGAGGTTAAGGTGCAGAACTGGTTTTACTTGTGCTGCATGTTTTAGAACTTATGTGCTCAGTTTCTACCCCCCTTTTTTTAATTGGAGGAGGGGTGCTAATTTAGGGGACACCACATGCTGAAAATCAAGCTTGTGCAATGCACTCACTGCAGGATTATGGCACTTTGGTGAAGTTAAAACGGTCGAGTCTAAAGTAGACATTGGGCAATTCCCTAGGGCCCCTTTACCTGTACCTAAGGTCTACCCTACTTTATAACTCCAGTATGCAATTCCACCTTTGGCCTAACCGCCTGCAAAAGAGGGAGGTGAGCAAGGCCGTGTGTGCTGGAGACTTTTCTTCAAGCTTGCCTGAGTCATGGATGTCCTGATGTCCAACTACCTCTGTAGGATTTAGCCCACACAGTTCGCATACGCCTTTTAGGCAGCAAGACGTTGCCTCGGCAGACAATGGGCGCGCCAAAGTGCGGGGGTTAAAAACCCGAAGCACCGGTTCATGACAAGCCCCCTTTTCCAGCTGAGCGAGCTCTGGGATTCCCGGAGGAGATTTTGCAGGCGCTGCGGGCAACCCAAGGAATTTCAGGGGTGTCTCTGGAGGAGAAGAGGGGGCTTGTGGCCCCGGCCTACGGGTGCCAGAGGGAGCGGCGCGGAGCCGCGGAGCGGGGAGGAGGGAGGAGGGCCGCTCGGGGAAGAGGAAAGCTCCTACGTTAACTCTGGAAGCCCGGCCCCGGAGAAGTCGCGCGAGGGGGGGATGACCTCAGCCGTCTCTGCCACGTTCCAGCCAATCAGTCCCGTATCTTGGCATCCGAATCCAGGACCCCCGAAGCCAGAGGCGACGCGAGCCAATGGGAAGTGGGCCGGGGAAGAAGGACAGGCGGCCAGCCTATGGGGGAGGAGAGGCCCGGCTGCGCGTATCCAAGGAGCGCCGGGCTCCGGCTCGGGGGTGTGGCGCGGCGCCGGCGGGGGTGGGCGGGCGCGCCGGGTGGCAGGTGTCAGCGGCGTCGGCATTCGGCGGCGATGGAGCTGCCCCGGGGAGCTGCGGCCGGCCTCTCGCGCGGGCTCCGCGGCCTTGGCGTCCTTCTCGTCCTCCTTCAGCTGCTGCCGCCGGCCGCCCTGGGCCAGGACCGGCTGGACGCTCCGCCGCCGCCCGCGCCGCCGCTGTCGCGCTGGTCCGGCCCCGTCGGGGTGAGCTGGGGGCTGCGCGCGGCCGCGCCCGGGGGCCCGTCTCACCGCGGCGGCCGTTGGCGCCGCAGCGCGCTCGACGCGGACAAGGACTGCGGCGGGGTCCGGGACTTCGTGGCCAGGCTGGCCAACAACACGCACCAGGTGAGCGGGAGCCGGGCCCCGGCGCCGCCCGGACTGCGAGGTGCCGCCCCCGGCCCTGGCGGCCGCCGCCCCGCCCGCGCAGCCGGCCCCCCCCTTTCTGTCCGCGCGCCTCGCGTCTCCGCCGAGAGACTCCGGCGCTCCGGGCCCCGCTGCGCCCGCGCCCCCCGGGCGGCGGCCCCGGAGCTGCGGCGGGCGGAGTCCGGCCGGGGGAGAGGCCCCCCGCTCGCCGCGGCCAGCGCCGCGGTGTTTCGTCACAGGGGAGGCCGGCGTCGACTTCGGCCGCGTTCTGTTTTGGAAGTTGTCAGAATCTCTCGAACGCCGTTGTTTTCCGTCCGTGTAAATAACCGGGACGCGGTCAGTCGGCCCCACCTGGACTCGGGGGAACGGTTACCGCTGCAGCCCCTGGGGAAGTTGGGCCGCGCCGAAGCAAAGGTGTGCCCTCTCTGGGCCCCGACTTTCAGGCGGTAGGTTGGGCAGTCCCCGAGCACTGCCACTGCGTAGGTGACTGCATGTGCTCTGATAGCTAAAGGAACGAGCTTGGGATGGGATGACAGAGTGTGTGCGATCTCTTACAACGCCTTCAACTTGACCTACTGTGGCATCGAACTCTGACCCGGAATTCCGGTTGTGTCAAGGCTCCCAGTAGTTTGGGAACACATTGCAGATGTTCTGCTTTGAGCCAGGTCCTGGGCGAAAACGCTAAGGTGGTGTCCACGCTGCTGTTGGGGACAAGCAGCTCAACCTTTGCACACTGCTGGACTAAGTCAACCCTCAGGTATGCCCTGGTTCCTCGCTCCAGTGCAACTTGTACGTACAACTCTTCCTAGTTTTTGTCACCTAGGCTGTAGTTGTTGCTACCCATATTTGCATCATGTATTGTCAGTTTAATATATTGTCTTCATTGTATCTTTCTCTCTTTCGAAGAGAGCCAGACGTGAGCACACAGATGCGTGACCAGCTGCTCTCGTCCTTGTGTGACCACGTTGGGTACCAGCAGACCTGTCTCCCCTTGAGTGTCTTTCTCCCTCTGCCCAGACCAGACTTGTCAGTTAAGCATAAGGTCAGTAGTGACTGAGGCACAGGCAATGAAGAATTAATCTGCTTCATACAGTCCAAGCAGCAACTGCCTGCAAGTGGCCAAGCTAGTGCTGCTGAGGGGTGGGGAGGGCTGGGGGCAGGTGGGATGCAGTGAGTCCTGGCAAGTCTTCCTTTGTGATGAGAAAAACCCTGTCTCTTCTCACAGCAGGGAGTTGAGAAATGCTTATGGACATTGGTAGTTCATTTACAACAGGGCCACTCTTCCTTGAGCCAACTGGACACAGCTTTCTTACTCCATTTCAGATTGTGTTCTTACTGGCTCATCAGCCTTCCCATCTGTTGCTACACCTGAGTTACTCCTTTAGTCAGCATGGTCCCTGGTTGGTTTGAAGTACTAAGACACTCACAATGTGCAAAAGTGGTTCTTAGGCCAAGCGTGAATCTGAAAGTTCTCATTCTTCAAAGTCCGTTTGTTAAGAAGTTTCCCTCTTTTTCTTTCATTTTATTTAGCTACTTTTTACAGTGCTTTTTAAGCTCCACCCCCACCCCCCATCTTCTTTCGGTGACCTAATTTGAAATAGCTGTTTTTCTGAGATCCATGTCCTTAACCAAGAGTTGTTATGTAGTAATCTGATCTATTTTTAAAATTCTGTATTTTTAGAAGAAATAGTAAATCATCCTGAACTGTGTTGAGAAGATCTATTAATATTGGACTCTTTGTAAACAGTGTGTAATAAAAGTATCAGCAAGACAGAACTTTCCACCAGAGATATTGTCTACTTTTATACAGCTAAAATTCAGAGACACATTTCCTACATTAGTTGACAGGATTCAATTCCCAGGAAAAATAAAATATTCTTGGTTCTCTTCTTATAACTTGATGTTTATTTAAAGCCATGGTAAGTCACATAGTCAGTGTATGTGAATGCCTCTGAACACCCAGATCTTTGCTAGCTCTGGGGTGCTGAGATACAAGAAAAGATAATTCAGACTGGAGAAAGAAAAGTCCAGAGGTGTTAACAAATCTAGACCGTTTCTGTAGCTTATTTGCTTTATGAAAATGTATCAGTGTTTGATCTTAAGCGCCCAGAACTCAAGCATGGTAATGCTTTTATATTCTGGTTTTAGACCTGTGCCCTAACGAGTGAGAACTCAGGTTTCTTCACTCATATAATCCAAGTGTATGTGTATTTATAAATGTTCTTCGTTTAGACTCAATAAATAACATTCCTTTCGCCTTTAATCCAAAACTCTTCATGCCACACTTTTCACTGATTGCTGTTCCATGTGTTGATGCCATGCATAACCTTTGCACATGAGGAAATTGAGCAAGCCTGAAAGTTTTTTCTCATGTTGGTTGCTAAGTTGGATTGCTTCAAAACATTTCTCCTGTAAGCACCCCTTTGAGGTTAGACTAGAGACTCTGTCTTGCAGGAACAGATGAAATGCTTTGGCCAGCGCTATGGTGGTGGCTGACATAATTTCCTTACTTTTCATTCCTGTGTTCAGACTGTTTGACAATTTCCTTAAAACTTTTTAAACTTACGATTAATAAAGCCAGGAACTGTTGCTCATTCTCTTCTCCTCCCTTTACTACTGTCTTTATTTCTTTACACATAACTTCCTAACTTCTACCCCAACATCAAAGCAGCTGGTTTCTTAAATAAACAGGCCTGGAGAGAGGCCATGCTGTATGGGGTGTCGCTGAGAAGAATGTGTGTGTTTGTCTGCCACTGCTGGCAGGGCTGTGTCCAGTCTGACAGGACTGAATGTGCCTGGGAGAGGCTTCAGGAGCTGCTGTCCTTAGCCTGTTACTGTGGGTCTCTGAGCATGAGCACTCTGAAGGTCAGTGCCTTGAAGTGCCACGGAACTTCCTAATTGCCTGACTTATTCAGCTGCTCTTGCTACTGCCTTCCCAGCACTCCCGCCCTCACCCTTTATTTAATCTTCTCTCAGGTTTTGTTTCATCCATTCATTTTGGAGTCAAGGAATAGGAATTCTGTAGGATCTCCCTGGTCCTCGTTGAACAAAAGGTATGTTTTATGCAGCATACCTAATCAGAACTTTAACCTCTGAGGGATGTTAAAATGACATGCGTTGGGGGTGTCAGTTAGAAGTAGTGACAGATTTGGTAAGGTGTGTTTATCTGGGGAAAGGTTGGCCTTTATCAGAGGTTTGGTTGGGATGAGGGGAGAGAGCTAGCCAGGTGAGACAAATGGCTCAGGGAATGCAGTGTAACTATTAGGTAAGTTCTCTGCTGACTGCAATACTTGGCTTCATGCATGGTGACTTTTAGTTGGAAATCTTAGTCTCCTGTCTATGGAAATAATTTGAAGAAGGACTATGTTCTGCTCAGTTTCTAATGACCATTTTCTTTTTGTAACATCGATAATAGTAATAATGGTTGCTCTATCCTGGGCTGTTGAGCTGATCTTTTATGTCAGGTTCCCAGAGGCTATTAACAAGTTCTGTTCTCTGCTGATTTCCAATCAGCTTTTGCCAGCAAGCTCTGGAGTCTCAGTGGGTGACTGCAAGTCTCACTCTCCAACTTTGTCCTAGTTGGCCTGTTACCCTTATGTGAGCCTCTCATGGGGAGCGGTGCCTGGTCGGGGTTCAGAGCAAGAGAGTAACATTTGCTCTCTCCCTCCCTGGCTACCCCTATCTCTCAGTTTGTCTTTACATGTACTAAACTGTTTCCAGACTGGGGAGATGATGTTCAGATGTTTTGTATGCTTACAAGTCAATATCAAGGTAGACAAAAACCATCACGTTTGACATAAAATAAAAATGCAGCCTTTCTGGCAAAAGGCTGTGTGGTCATGGCTCTGGAAATATGAAGTAGATAAGGAAAGTAGATACTGTGTTAGTAAATTCCTAAGCATTTCCGTTTCCTTTCTAACCATTTGTCGCCAGTGTTTCTGTTGCCTTTTTTGCTTTTTCTAAACTGGATGAAAACCTTTCTTCCCACTGTGGTCTGACTGATGTGTGTGTTGGTGGGGTTGAGAGTAATGGGGCTTGAGGAACAAGCCCGTCAGTTTCAGTTCTGGCAGGTTCCTTACTGCCATGGCAGTGGTGACTGCCGTGGCAGTGGGGTAGCAGTACTTGTGGCCTGAGATGGCCGGGTCCAGCGCATCTCCACACAACCTGTGGCGATTGTTGTGTGAGTCCTGGGTGTGGGGTTTGGTTCCTTCCCTACCTGCACCCACCAAGATTGAGGCTCGTTTTCCCCCAGGACCCTCAATCCCAATCTCAGGAAACTACAGTAGGACAAAAAATCTTCCCTTTGGAGCCTATCTGTTTGCTGAGAAAGTTTTCTATGAATTAATCATTTCAGGTTTGTGTTTCAGTATCTGGTCCTCAAAACTTTATGCACGACATGAGAAGTTTTGGACTAGATTTTAAATGTCTGAAAATGTCAGACGTGGAAGGAGAAGAGGCTGGAGGTTGTGATCCCCAGTGTTTACGGGTTGATTCTGAATTTAGAAGCTAATTGTGGCTCTTCCCCACTTCCCACTTGGATTTGAGCATAGCCTGGATTTCACATCTGGGGATAATTTGTTACCACCTCCAGAGCTGGCTACAGTGAAATATGAGTGTTCTTAAAGATAGCAGGAATATTTTTTCATGTAATTATGAAAGACATTTGACTCTTATTTACTGGGTAACACTTTTCATTCCTCATGGGATGAAAAATCCAAAGCTAATCAAACCTCCTAGTTTGGATATTCCAGAAGCAAACCCAGAAGATATATAGCAGTAAATTTGGTTTTTCCTTCCCTACAGTACTCTGCCAAAACTGGCACTTTTTTTTTTTTTGGTGGGGTGGGGGGGGGGGTGTCCTGGCTGCCTGTGTGTTTAAAAATAAATGGTCAGCTTACTATTAGTATACTTAGTTCTGTGCTTAGAAACGTAAATGTGATTAAACAGCTTCATTTGTTTTCATCAGAAAATAATGTATGCTTTTTCTTTCTAAGACCTATGAGTCTGTCTTACATTTAGCCATTCTTTAGCAGTTTTGTTCTTTCCTTCCTGTATGTTCTAAAAAAATAAGTTCTGATACTGTACTTGAGCCAGTTTGCAAGTCTGAATCAGCAGTAAGTTCACCCCTTGCAGTTAAACCAAAAGAAATGCTGGAGATCTGACTTTAGAATTGGGGCCACTTGACGGGGAAGAAGGGAGGAAGGTGTGGAAAGGACCTAGTAAACTGTGGTGGTGAATTATGGGTACTTTAGAGGTGGGTGTGGTGTGCTAACATACATCTGAAGAAGTGTGAACCTGTACCCCTGAATCATTTACAGTGTTGTAAAGCAACGTTGCCTCAATTTAAAAAAAAAAAAAGACCAGTAATGTCATCCTGAAGGGCCAGGAGAAATTGAACCAGGAAGAGAAATTCTAATTAACTTTACTACTTCCCAGGCACATTGGTGTTTGATAGAGGAATTCAACTCACAGATATGTTGTTACAAGATTCAGTAGAGCTGTCTCAATACCCAACCTTGAATCCTGGCTCTACTTCACAGTTAGGTGATGATGGACAGTTATCCTCTGACCTTCTAAATCCATTTTTTAACTAGAGAAGAAACTTTAGAATTATTTGAGAAGTTCTATCAAATAAGAAATTTTATTAAACTTTAATGATTAGTAATAAGTTTTATCAAAATATTTTATTAAAGCATTATGTATATATGATTCATTTAAACCCTTACTAAATTACCTAGAATGGAGTCTAGGACTGTACAGAAGGAAAGTTACACATCAAAGATGCATGCACTAGTGCCACCTAAGGGCTTAGATGTTCCGAGATGGCTCGCTGAGATTTTGGAAGAAGATTTGAAGAAGGGTAGCTCTGCAGTGCGGTGGTCTGAGAAGGCCCCTGGGTGAAGAGAGTCCACATGTGGGGGAAGTTCTTAGGGTGATTTGTAAAGGCATGGATGGAGGTAGGAGATCTAAGTCATGCTTAGCTGGGAACTTCTGTTGGGGAGAAGTAGTCGATGAGAAGTGTGACTAAGGTTTCCAGAAAACATAGGGAAGTCAAAAAATTTAAGCTCATTCCACCCCCCTATAAGAGCTATTTTTGGGGGCCTCCCTGGTGGCACAAAGGCTTGAGTAATGCACTGTGGGACTTCTGTAGCCACTACAGTGCAAGTTCGATCCTCAGCGGGGAGGGGGAACCCACCCACATGGTGCAGCAGACCTCTCCCGCTTCACCCGCTGCTCCCCTCAAGCAGCGTGTTTCGGTGGCTCTGCCTGTTCTGCTCCCTGCTCTGTCTCTGGTGGATCCTCTCATCCCCTATGCCTCTGGCATGTGCACCAGCTTTTTTTGCATAAATAAATTCTTTTTTTAAAAAAAGGAACTGTTTTGACTTCCCTATGTTCTCCTCGGTGGGGAGTATGGCACAGGGACCTACTGGGGAAAGTATTTTAGCAGGTAGTAGCAGACATGAAGCTAGAGCTAGAGGAACCAGAGATAGAAATGGGGACCCAAGAAGAGTTACCCGTCTATAGGTTGACCATTGCTATGCTTAATCTCCAACAGGAGAGCTGAGTAGAGAGTAGGGCTGACCAGCTTTAACACCTAAATGCTAAAGGTTCTAAGCACTCCTGGTCTCCTAGGCCTTGATGAAGGAGAATGTAGGCCACGGGATGAGAAACCCAAGCTCGGTAAGATAGTGAAGCTCATGAACAGCTTTGTTTTTTTCTGAACATTTGTGAACAAGGATAAGCTTAAACTTCTTCTGATAATGTGCTTAACTAACTCTCCTATCTCATGCTTTTACTGAGAGACTGAATGACTTTGCTTGTGGGCCAAGAGCTGGGAGTAGAACACACGTGTCCAGACATGGTGCTAAATTTGGAAATGTTTGGTAAGAGACGTTTAAATCAATGTATTGACTTTAGGGAAAAGGCAAGGTTACAAGTTATCTAGTTATGAATTCTCCTCTGCTCCTTAAAGTCATTACCTTTAACAGGGCTCACTAAGCCTTTCTAAGCATCAGTTCTCCATCCTATAAAACAGAGCGCTGTTATGAGACTTTGAAGTGAAAATGTGTGAGAACCTTCAAGTCCCATGCACATATGATTTATGCCATTTCTTAATGAGCTTGTTTATCTGTTACTGAGTCCACAGAGCCCAATTGTCAGTCAAATGATCCTGACAAATGCAGCCCTTGAACCAACTCCAGAGGAACATGTGCGTAAAACAAGACAAATGAGGCATAAATGCACTTGGTTTTCATCACTTGGCAGAGTCGGGTGACAGGCTTGGAAGGGGGTGGCAAAGATGAGAGTGAGTCAAGATTGGAGAGATGTGAGAAGTATATGTATTAACCTCATGATTGCATCAAACTTTTAGTTTGTTGAAATGGTTAATATTTATTTGAGACTGGTTCGAAGGCATCGCGACCTCGGGTCAGACCTGGATCCAGCCTTCAGTGGCGATAGTGGTCGAGTGACTCTCAGGTGGACCTCCTTCATGGGCAAACTGGCAGAGGTGCCTTATATGTCATAAGGACTCAGTAGAAGTTCAGATAAAACTACAGCTTTTCAGCTGTCCCAGGGCTGTTCTGATACCTCCCTTTTGGGGCACTTGTGAAGAGTAAATGAGACAATATGGCGTTTAGTGTATAGTCAGCCTTTCTTGAAGGTATCTTTTTTTTTTTTAAAGAGTTATTTATTTATGCATACAAGCACTGCGGTATAGACAGAGGTGTTGGGGGGTGAGAGGATTCACCACAGAGAGCGGGGAGCAGAACAGGCAGATCAATGGAAGTACACTGCTGAGGGG
>JAGFMF010011828.1:234232-249953 GCA_019455555.1 Galemys pyrenaicus
GCACAGCAGGAGAGGTCTGCCGCACCATGTGGGTCCCCTCCCTGGCCAGCAGCAGGGATCGAACTCGTGCTGCAGTGGCTGCGATTTGCTTCATAGTGCATTGCGCCACCAGGGAGGCCCTTGAAGGTATCTTATTATAGTTACATATGCAAATACATTACCACTTAGATGCTCAAATATTTGCAGGCTTGACTCTTGCCTGTAGCCGTAATTTTTCTTAAAAATTGTTATGGGTACTCACAGAAACGAACTTTGGATGAAAGGATATATACTGGGAGAGTGGGGAAAATAAAAAGAGGAGTATGTGCCTCTTACTCCTTGGGCCTGGGGTAAGGTGAAGGAGAGAGCATCCATCTAGAGTCTTTCTTAAAACTGTGGGAGATGAAGGAGAAAATACAGTGTTGCCGTCATCAGATACCTGGTCGTCAGGTTTTAATAATACTTCCAAGTATATGTAGTTACTCAGAGTCTTAAGGAATTTATAATTATAAAAAATAAGGCTACTTTAATGACTGTTTCTCTTGTCTCCAAGCTTTAGTTTGCTAGACTGAGTGACGGTTTAGTGGACAGCCCTGGGGTAATAACACCTTCCTTCCTTCCCTCTGTGCTGAGCAGCCATGCTCAGCTCCACACCCTGCTCATCTCCGGGAAGTTTTAAGAAATACTAAGGAGATGTGAGAGGTGCATCTCAAGAAGTCTGAGCAGACTAGAATGTCGAGGGAATTATTTCCTACTCATTGCCTATCTCTTTAAGCTACTGTTTCACCACTTTCTGGCCTAGATCTAACCCTCTGTTCTAAGTCCCTTCACTAGTTCCCTCATCTGGTGGTGACTGCTGTTGCTCCCTTTCCTGGGGGCATTCTTCCTGTCTGAACACCCTCTGGGTTGTTGTTTGTTTTCTGTTCTCTCCTACAATAGGCAGCTATACCATGTCATACAGAGTGCAGTCTGTATTCAATTTCATTTATTGAATTTTTATTCCTCAGATTATAAACATCTTAAAGGTCGGTTCTGTCCACCTTGGAGTCCGAGTGCTGGAAAAAGAGTAGTGGTGAAAGGTGTGGTCTGAACCCGATAGACTGAGTCTGAACCTTTGCTCTGCCCCTTAGCAGCCGTGTAACTTGAAACAAATTACTTAACCTTGCTCCTGAGCTGCCTTCTTCATCTATAAAGCGGTGCCTGTGTATCACAAGTGCTGGGTTAAGGTTCAATCAACATCATTGTTTTTATTCCTTAATTCAGGTATGGCCTATGGCGCACCTACCACACGTCAGGCATTGTACTGGGTGCTGAGAACTGATGTGGGACTTTGTCTTCATGGAGCTTCCGGGACCTTAGAGAAAATGGGTCCTAAACAAATATGTAGTTGTAAAATAAGTACCAAATAGAAAAGAATAAGAATAATTGGCAGAGGTCCTTTTAGCCTGGGACATTAGGAAGGCCTTACTGTGACATTATTTAAACTGACAGTTGAGGATGAACAGAATTTTGCCAATAGGAGCCCCATGTTCAGAGACTCAGAGGTTTGGGCTCGAGTTTGGTGTGCCCAAGGTTGTGGAAGGAGGCCCATGTGGCTGTGGCAGAGGGATAGAGGGGTGACCCAATGCGTGACTGGTAAGCCTTTATGGTTCCAGCAGCTGGCAGCTGGGCACATTTCTCCATCACTTTCTGTTCTTTGAAGTGGGACTAAGCTGTACAAATTAAATCCTAACAGTTTTTAGGTTAAGCTGTTTTATTTGGCATGATTCATGACTAGAAATAAATTATTCCACAAAAGTGAAATTTTCAAAATCTGTGCCCGCCCTTTTGAGTGCCACGGGTCGTCTTGTTTGTTTCTTAGGGGACTTCCCCAATCGTTTCTTTGCGTTTTTAGCCACTCTTCTTAGTGACCATGGGTCATTAAGCGATTCAGTTACGCTTTACCATGATTCGACTTATTTTCATGTGGCTCGACACCATGCCTTCAAGGGCTGTTGAGAAGTGTGGAGTTATTTTCTCCCATTTCCAGCAGCCCAGGTTGATACCAGAGTGTCACTGTCTGCTTGTTTACTTTTTTCCTGAAGAAATGACATCGCCCTTGTAATATCCCTCTGCTCTCTGCTGTCAATATCTCTAAATACACTGTCCCCCAAATTCTGTTTGCTGCTTCTGTAAACTAAGAAAATAGATGAGTAATTTTAAGTCATTCGAACAAACCTAGCCAATTAGCGTGACCCTGTCCTGGAGCTGTGTGGGTTTGTCTCAGGGTAGGCGGCCTCAGCAGTGGTCCCTGCCTTCTCCCAGGCAGTTCCCAGTGTTGAGTGAGGCCTGCAGTCCTGGAGCTTCGTGACCCACTCCTCTTAGCCCTCAAGTGTTGTGGAACAGGAAGCTGATTTTTTTTTTTCCAAACAAAGACAGCGGTGGAAAAGCAAACTGAGTGGCTCAATTATTGATGAGTCACAGAATTCTAAAGCTTCCAGGGATTAGAAAGATTGTCTTTCTAGCCCTCTTGCCTTGGCCAAAGTACAGTGTGGTTGTGCTGTTCAAGCTCACACCATCTTCAGCAGAGCTGGAAATAAAATTCAGGGTGCCTGGTGACCAGCCGTGGTCTCCTCTGTGTCATCCTGCCTCTCGGAAAACTTTGAATATATGAAGGTTTCAAAACTTCCATATTGTATGCTTTTCCCTTTCATTTCTAAGAATAGTCTCCGTGTCAAGTGGAATATTTGTGATCTTACTTTTGGCTGGTGTTTTATGATCCTAGGCAATGACTTCTGTAGCAGAACTCTGTGCTGCTGAGATCCCCTCCTGCCGCTACAGCCTCACCAGCTCGTGCTCCAGACCTCTCTTGCTCACCGCAAGTCCTCTGCACCCCGTGCTCCCTGGTGGGGTTGGAAGGCCTAACCTTGGGTCCCGGACTTCATGGGGACACAGTGCTTGGCTTTTACATGTGATCTCATTTGCTTCTCTTACTACAGTGAGAGAAAGAGCACAGTGCAGTCTTACTCCTGAGGAAGTGGAATCCGCAGAGAGAAAATCATTTGTGCCCGTTTCCCCAGCCTGTTAGTCGCTGGAGTAGCTTTCGCGCCCCTCTGGTTTTGTCTTCGCTTTGATAGGCTTAATGCTCCCGCTGAATGCTGCGCGTGCTGAGCTTCATCTCCCGGCTCCTGTGTCTCCGGAGCAGGAATGCCGGGCGCGCAGGCGTGTGCTCACCCCGCCTCCCCGCGCCCGGCACGCGGTGGGCGCACAGCGGTGCTGGCAGAGCAGGCGTGTGTGCGAAGGACGCGATCACCGAGCCCGTCTCCGGGTCTGCTTGCCCCCGGGGGCCCCCGAAGGGAACATGGAGCTGTCCACAGTGAAACTGCCCCCCACCTGGCTGTGCCGGTGTCAGTTCTTTCAGCATTTACTTTTGGTTTAATCGATGTGAAGATAAAGTTATTCTGTGAAGAAAGCTGTCTTGCGGGCTCTTTCCAGATAGCGCTAGAGATTAGCCACGTGACCACAGACCAGGACGTTTGTGATAAAGCATGACTTCTAAACATGGGAAAAGAAGTAACATGTGTGGACCCCAAAGTTTAAAATGGGAGGCAACAAGTGTGTGGCTGCATCTTACAGCATCAGCTATCAGGTGATTGTATTTCTGAGAAGGTAACACAAGCTCCTCCGCGTTTTCTTAACCTATTAAGTTTCTGAAAACCGGGCCCTCCCTGGTGGTGCAGCCGGTGAGGCAACACACTGTGAAGCAAACCGCAGCCCCTGCAGCACGAGTTCGATCCCTGCCGCCTGCCAGGGAGGTGACCTACGTGGCGCAGCAGACCTCTCCTGCCTCGCCCGCTGCTCCCCTCAGCAGTGTGTTTCAGTTCAGTTCTGGCTGTTCTGCTCCCCACTCTGTCTCTGGTGGATCCTCTCACATCTGGTGACTCTGGCCTGTCCCACAGCTCTTGCATGCATAAATAAATATAGCTTAAAAAAAAAGTTCCTGAAAACCAATTTGGTTGTAACTCTGGTGAGCAACAGTAACTGTGAGCATCCCTGGCAGCTCTAGAAATCACTCAACAGGTGAGGAACAGAAGCCTGAACGTGGCTAAGAAAGGCCAGTATGTCAGTGAATGTTAGGGATGTGGTGTTAGTAAATCTACTTTAAATCAGTATAAGCTGCTGGGGTGGACAGGGCCCTCGACCTTGTCCTTATGCCCATCCACCTGTCAGCCACTGTAATAGAAAAATAAATGCATTTTGTGCCACCCACTTACATATCTTTGTTTCTGAAATAAAAATAACTAAGTGTTTTCTGCTCATCAGAGGTGGGGTGCAGAGTAATTCAGGCAGTCTTAAAAACCATGAAGAAGAAAAGACAAAGTTCTACTACTTAGAGACAGTTACTGTTAATGTTCTGAAGTTCCTTCTTAGTCTGTAACTGTTTTTTATAGTTTTTTACCTGTTCTTTTACTCATCAGATTATGAACATCTTTCAGTGTCAATAAATAACTTGAAACATTATTGGCAGCACGTGGGCTGTTGTTTTAATGCATAACACAACTGTTTCACAGAGCTTCAAGTCTTCCCCTAAGATCCACAGATAGATAGCAATTCCATGGGGTGATTATATGAGTCAGATGATAATGTGTGATGTCTGACATGGCACAAGGCCTCTTACATGTATTGTAAGGTATGTTTCTAAGGGTGGGGTAGCTGGGTCGGGCAAGGTCACTGTAATCCATTCTGATTCAGATGAGGAACTACTCTGGTCTCCAGGCCCTCACTGGATACTTTCTGTCAGGCTTCTCTGAAAGGTTGACTGTGTGACCACTTGGTTTTTCTTGGATTTACTTTTGATGATTTTTGAGATTAAATAGTCTTTCATAAATTTGTGGGCCATTTCTCTATCCTTTTGCGAGTTGCTTCTTGTCCTTGCCTGTTTTCTGTTGAGATGTGCCATTTTCTTATTGATTTAAAATTTTCCTAGATGCTTTGCTTTGTATCATTTTTTGTAGCAATCTTCTCCTAAGATTATAAAAATATTCACACATACATCTAGGATTTTTATGACTTATCATTTTCTATTGAAATCTTCATGTACAATTCATTTGGGAGTGGGGATAAGAGAGTAAGAGTTAGGAGTCCAGCTTTTAATTTTTTCCAAAAGCTAGTTTTTCCAACATTGTTACCATTAACTCTAAACCCTGGCTTTATCACCCACTAAATGAAGTCTTGTCCACTCTTGAAATTTGTTTTATTCTCTTGATGCGTCTGGCCTGTGCCTGTGCCAGTAACTGTGCTAGGGGCTAATAAATCTCTCTAGAAATGACAAGCCTCATGCCTGTTTGCTCCTGACAGAATGAAGCTTGCCTCATACATAGCTGATCTCCCACTCTGGGCTTCCCAGCTTCCTGTCCTAGGCTATGATTAAGTGAGCTCAGTTACTGTGCTTACTCTGTGGCCCCTCCCGATGCTGGCTCTTGGGTTGTTTGTCACACAAACAGCATTTTACTTGGTTTCCTTTAATTTTGGCCTACCTCTAGGTCATACAGTTGGCGGAATGCTTAACAAAATGCTGGGCCAGCTCGTGTTCTCTTAGTGCTAAATAATCTACCTCTCAGGCACACTACAAAGGAACAACACAGCTATTGTTTACCAGATATAAAGCATACTTCACCTCTCCCCCATGTGTCCATCCAACATAGTATCCTTTTTTGGGGCCAGTGTGAGTTAGACATTCACTCCATCTGTTGAGCGGCCTCCATGATTCCTATATGTTTTTATTGTTCAGTATTTTAATGTTATGGGATGTTCATTGGTAATGTTGTGTTGGAGGCTTGAGGTTTTTCTTAATAAAGGGATTATTCTGCCTTTCAGTTCCTTTTAGCCACAAAGCTTTGTCCTTTGCTCATACTTCTTTTATTCTTCCTCCCCTACCTTGACTAGAACAATTGAACCATAACTTATTGGTTGATCATGCTCCTCTGAATATTCCTCGGGAACCATGTCTGCCTGTGTAAGTGATCCAGCCGCCTCTCTCAGCTGCTGTGGGTGTTTCGAGCAGAGGTGCTTTTCTCCTCATACTCACTTGCTTTTCTCAATTCTTATGTTCCTTTAATTTCCTCCTTGACTTTGTTTATCCTGATCTGGACATTCTTATGTAATAAGTGCCTATTAGCATTTACTATATGCAGAACACTTTACTAGCTAGAGATACTGATTTATTTTGTGTTACCCTTTAACATGTTGTGAAAGATTTGCGTGAATCTTTTTCTTTTTAAAGATTATTTATTCATGCACACAAGAGCTGGGGTACAGGCCCGAGTCACTGGAGGTGAGGGGATTCACCAGAGACAGAGTGGGGAACAGAACCGGCAGATTGACTGAAATCCACTGCTGAGGGGAACAGCAGGCGAGGCAGGAGAGGTCTGCTGCGCCATGTGGGTCCCCTCCCTGGCCGGGGATCCAGCTAGAGTTGCTATGCCGCAGATGCTTCACAGTGTGGCACTCAACCCGCTGCACCACCAGGGAGACCCTTTCTTTTTAACCTTTCTTTGCTGTCTTCTCACATCATCTTCCTATTGCTTATATCTGCTCCCTCCTCTGTGAGCCCTGCTTAAATCCCAGTACATGGACCACTATTTCTTCGTAGGCAGATATCTGAATCTCTCCTTTGGCCAGTGCCTCTAAACACTTTGACCTGTTCAGGGCCTCTTTACCAGTTTCTGGCTACGTGGAGTTGATGGTGAGCACTGTGGGAAGGGGAAGAGGAGTAAGGTCGCTATTATGTGCGAACACTCAAGAACGCATACTAATGTTTAACAGTGTTTTCTGATGGGTGTAAGGGCATAGGGAGAAACCTTATTCCACCATTCCATTGTTCATGGGATAACTGGAGCAACCACAGGAGAAGGAAGATCACAGGCATATCAATCATGCTCTGGTAGCAGGGGTGTGTGAAGACCTTTACAGAGATGTTTGTGGGGACTTAACTATATTTAAGACCTGTCGAAGACCTGGTGGGTAATACCAGATCTTAGTGTCTGCCATATTAAGAATTCCTAGCATAATTTGAGAGGCGGCCAAATACGTAAATAGCTATAGTACAAACAATGACCACAGCGCTGTGAGAATAATACCCAGGAAGAGCTCATTCAAGCAGTGATAATTCACAGCCAGGATGGTTGGACACATGGAGCTGCAGCTCAAGGCAGATCTCGTGCTGGGTGTTGTCCCTCTCCTGTGGCGACCACAGCAGTGCCCACCAGGCACTGCTGAGAAGTAATGGCTATGTCAGAACAGAACCACTTTTCTTTAACCTGCATTTTTTCCTGCCCTTTTCCTTCCTTTTTTTAATGCAGTAACATTGGTTTACAACACTATTTAAGTTTTAAGAGTACAGCTTCACACTTCTTCAAAAGTTTAATTACTTACCATTCACCACTGTCTAAATGCCCCCAAAACATCAATTTTTAAGAGTGTTTTTTTTTTTTTTCAGTGAGTATAGAATTCTAACTTGCAAGTTTTTCTCCAGTTCTTTGAAGACGCTACTCCTCTGGTTGCATTGTTTTTAAGAGTCTGTTCTGATTGCTTGTTCTTCTGCATGTAACACCAGTTTTTCTTCTGGATGCTTTTAAGATTTTTATCTATCATTGATTTTAAACAGTTTGAATATGATGTACCTTCAGATAGTTTTCATTGTGTTTCTCATATTCGGGATTTGTAAGGTCATAGATCCCTCACTTTATACTTATTAAATTGGAGAAATTTTCACTATATTTCTTCAAAAATTTTTTCTATCCCCAGCACCCACCCCTCATCTTCCTGATATTCCAGTCACACATGTATTAGGTTGCCTGAGGTTCTATACCTCAGTGGTGCTCTGTTCATTTTTTTTTTGTTTTTCACTTTGGATAGTTTCCATTGTTACCTCTTCAAGTTTATTAATTGTCTCTTCTGCAATAGCTAACCGTCTGCTCATCCTAGTCAGTTTAATTTTCAAACCAGACATTGTAATTCTTATCTCTAAAAAGCAATTTATTCCATGCTTTTATTTAACATGATCTATTCTCTAACTTCTTGGCACATGAAATGTAATTAAGATGATTTTTAATGTCATTATTTATAGATATTTAAGTGTTGTTTTGGGTCACTTAGATTTTCTTACGAATTCTGTTTTCTTGCTTCTTTGAGTGCATGGTTGTTGGAGTGTTTGGTTATTTCTCATTGCGTGTTGAACATTGTGACTCTTATCCTGTAGTGCTGGATATTTTTATATTCCTATAAATATTTTTGAACTTTGTTCTGGGATATACTTAGCTTGGCAGCAGTTTGATGACTTTTTGGTCTTGCTTTTCAGCATATTTATGTGAAACCAGAAGAGCATTCAGCCCAGGGTCAATTTTTCTTCATTACTGAGGTCAGACATCTCTGAGTACTGTAGTTCCTTATGAAATATGGTTCTTTGGAATAACAATTATTTTATTCCTGGTTCTCTGTGAAGCCAAGATACTGTTTCTTTCCATTCTTTCAAGTGGCTCCTTTCCTGGACTTACGTAGTTTCCCCACAGGCCTCTGCTGAGCATGGTGACAAGCTGGGAGCCCCTGTCCAGAGCTCTCGTCCATGCGTCTCTCTCCTTGCAGGCTCACCACCCTGCGAAGCCTCCCCATGGCCTCCCCACTCTGGCGGTGCTTCTCTGCAGCCGCGGGAGCCCTGAACTCTGCTGGCCCTGCCCGGCGCCTGGCCTGTAGCTTCTCTCTGGGTGGTGAGCCAGGACGGTCAGGAGCCCCCATTCATTCCCTGCCTCTCAGGGAGCTTCGTCGTTCATTGTCTGATGGCTGACATCTTGACGTGCCTTTTCATATAGTCTGTGTTTTCAGTTGTTCCAGGTGGGAAAGTAGATCCTGCTTACTCGTACATCTTGGCCAAAAGCAGAAGTCCTCTCCGAGAACCCTTTTGCATTTCATACTTATTTCTGTCATGGGGAAATTAGTGGCTGTGACCTTGTCTTTTTACCTCGTTGTCCTCCTCTTCAGAGCTTCACAAGTAGTTCTTAAAATGAACTCCATATTTCCTGAGTGCCTACCATGTGCTGTGTTACATATTAGTCCCTAAAATGAACAGGCTCAGTCCCTGCACCAGATGGGCCTCAGGTCCTGTGAGGGAGGTAGACAATTCTTGGTACGCTAACTAAAAGTAACACGTATTTTGAAAGACCTAAGATCCTTCTGCAGCTATGTAGCATGGCATGTATTTGTGTTAAGTGTGATAAATGATTCAGCATCAAAATGAATGACCTTTGCTGACACTTGCGCATTCTGTCTCCTTACCATGACCAGGTTGTCCGCCCTTTCTAGACACCCACACTCCTGCCCCCACTGAAGGGGTACCCACTCTCCTGGATCTGTCTCCTCAATATGAACTTACTGTCCCCAGCTGAGCTTTGGTCTATTGTTAGATCCCATTTCACTTTGCTCTGACTTTTACCAGGAATGTTAAAGACCAACATGTAAAATTCACTACATCTACTGCGGATGGATTTTTTCAAGTTTGTCTGTTTTCTAAAGTAAATTTTAATTTATGATTGGGGAGGGGTGAAGGTGAGGGGTAAGGGTAGCAGATAACTGGTTTATATGTAATAAATGGCTTCTCTTTCAGAGGGGCTCTTTGGATGATGAATGAGATAACTGCCCCTTGAGTTGTTCTGGTGAGGCTGAGGCGCCCTAATGACCCTGATAACCCTTGTCCTCTTTGACTGAAGGAGGAGAGTGTGAGCAGCGTGGGTGTGTGCTGCCTGTAAGGTGAGAGCTGCAGGTCCCGATTCGGTTAAGAATAACCAGATTGTGTCCAGACTGTGATCCCAGAACTCCAGCAGCAGAGCTTTTCTTTTGTCCTAGCCAGTCGCTGTGACCAGAACCTTCCTTAGAAAGAGAGCCTCTGTTCAGGTAGCTGTCAACCTGCACGGTCGCTCCGTGCCGTGGTCGCCCTGGAGAGCCCTGCTTTTCCTCAAGGAGCCCCGTGTCATTTCAGACACTGTCTCCTTGCTCAGGAGAACATGCATTCTTGTTCTGTGTGAGCTATAATCTTACAAGACACACTGCTGTGTCAGTTTTCAAGCTTCTGGTTCCAGATGTCTCTGGCAGCCCTGCTTTTCTCAGATGCTTGGCCAGTTTTCTACATGTATGAATAGCCTTTCTGTCCCGAAGAAGCTGTGAGACGCTCTGAGTGTTTGAGAGTTAACCAGCATTTACTGAGCAAGCCTTCTGCGAGGCACTGGTGGTACTGTTTACAGAGATTGTACAGGAGAGTCTGCTGACCTCAAAGTTACTTACAGTCCCGGGGTTCAGGGGGGCGGAGAGCATAGGTGCGTTCAGAGGCCTGTTCTGGAGGACCACAGGGAAAACAAGAAGATAAGCGAGCCGGTTCGTGTTTTGATTTCTGTCTCCACATTTCTCTGCTGGGACTGATGGCGTGAGTCACCAGGCAGTGGGTATCCCTCCCTTTATAGATGTGGCCTATTTTGAGCTCGAGTTTGTGGTTTGGGAAGGGTGTGTAATCATTTTCAACAAATACTTACTGGGTGCACAGAGTGTGGTAGTAGGCATGGGGAATAGTAGGGGACTATACACACTTCTGTCCTCTGCTCCCGAGAAACTGATCCTATTTGGGAAGAGCAGGCATGTTGAAAATAAAAAGAAGCCCTAATAAGATATGTCTCCATGAGAGAAAAAGGATGATTGCCAACACTTAGTAGAAATATATACTAAACTCTTAGCCCCTCTGGGGAGTGGGACTTGGGGTGAGGGGACAGCTGGCAGAGAGGGGAGGAAGGACCTGCGCCTTCTGCTGCACGTGTGTCTGTGTGGCTGGCAGTGCTCACGGAGTACCAGTGTTGCCTTTTTGGAGTTTTAGTTCCTTATCAGCTAAAAGTGTGACGAAGACTGGAAGATTATACACAATGTTAACCTTGAAGAGTTCTGTGTGATAGTAGGACTGATTCATATTTTCCTCATTATCCCTTTCTATTATTACTTATATTTCCTCCAAAGGATATATATTGTGAATAGACAAAGTATTTAAAAACCAATATCCCAAGATACCTATAGTGATTAGCGTAACACTGTTTCCACGTGTTTTCCATATCTTGGGTAGAACACCAGGCTCCTCTCACTGCAGCTCTGTTCTGTTATTGCTGTTGTTGTTATTAAGTGAAAAGGTGAAACATGGGCCTAGGCTCTTCTGTCCCTTGCCATTTTGCTGAGCTAGTCTAGAAGCAAAAGAAACAGCTACTGACTGTTTAGTCATACTGTGAAAGCTGCCTAGAAAAATTGAATTTATACTGATGGGGTTACAATTATATCTGTCAATGTGGGCTGTGATCTCTTGTTTTAAAGCATCCTAGAATACTTTCTGTAATTTTATATTTAGTTCTGTGGAGAAAGCAATTAGATTATCCCTTCTCCCCATATGGTGCAGTGAAGAAAACTCTTCTGCTTGGCTTACTTTATATGAAATAAAATTAAAATAGCTAAGTTATTTGTAATTCAGGTTAAGTAGTTAAATCTTGTCTCTCCCAAATTTTGTACTGGGAATTACATCCTCTTATATGCAAATTTAATTCCTTTGAAATAAAAGTGTCCCAAATACCCCAAGGAAGCCAGAGACTGGAGGAAAGATGTCATTTTTAAACGAATGTCTTTTTTTCCCCTGTAGCACGTGTTTGATGATCTCAGTGGCTCAGTATCCTTGTCTTGGGTTGGAGATAGCACTGGGGTAAGTAATACTTTGAACCTGTTAATACAGCCTAGCAAGAAGAAGATGTAAATTTGTGGAATTTACACTCAGAATGGTGTTCCTTTCGGATTTAGTCTCCAACCTCAGGTGCAGGAAATGCATGTTTGCAGAACAGACTTTCAGGAAGTTGTTGTTGGTTTGGTCTTGCTTTGGAACCAGAGCCTCGACGACCACCTTTTCCATCATAGAAAGATACCTGTTTAGCCCTAGGTGACTGCCCGACATCAACGTGAGCAAGAAGAAAGGGAAAGAGGATGCTAAGTGCTGAGAAGGGAGCCTCACGATACTGTAGAAGCTGGAAACCACACACCGCACATCCTGGCATTTTTTCCTCTAAGTTGCATTGGCCCTGGGTCATTCCCCATGTTTCCCACGTTGCTATTGAAGGATTGTGGTGCCGGCAGGCTCGTGGTTGTTCCATCTCTTGTCCCTTTGCCGACCACAAAGGAGGTACTGCCAGGGCTGGGGGAGAGGGAGAGAGTCAGTCAGCTCCTTCCCTCTTCTGATACGTGCTCCGTCTCTAGCAGGAGGGGGGCTCTGAGGCTGCACTGACCTCAGGTCTTGAATCAGTTCGGTGTTACCTGGCTCTGTGGTTGTGCTGCCTGAATGGAGTCGGGGACCACGCCCTTGGCGAGTCCATCATGCACCATCACAGCTTTGAGGCGTGCGGTGACTATGTCAGGAATAGAAAGAAGTTTAATTCTGGTGCCAAAGAACAAGTTACAAATTTCTTACTCTAATCAATTTTAAATATCTGATAGAATTTCTTTAAACATGTCTCCATTTTTTTCCTAAAATTTGATTTGTGCCCTCATTTCCATGATTTATCCACTTACCAAGGTAGTTGGTATATCAAGATTTCTTATTATATGGCTCTTTCTTATTATATGGCTATGCTAATCTATCAGAATATTCTCCTTACATATTTTTTCCAGAAAAATACTAGTTTAAAATATTAATTTCATAAGGGAGAAAGAGAAAAGGGTAGAGATACGTGACACAGTGACCTCTGTCAGAACACCCACAATAGTCTAGCCTCTGTAAGCGAAGGCTGATTCTTGTCTAAGAAAATTGTACAGCAACATGGATACAGTATAATTAAATCCTTCCTTTGTTGTAATGTGTAGTTGGTTAACTCTGTCTCCTTCAAGTGTAGGTGGTAATGGGACCACCCCAAGGAAATGAGTTGAGATGTTAAATGGTTATAAGTCCTAGTAACTTGCATCCTCCTTGTTCTTGGATATGATACAATGTAGGCCATTCCAAGGGGATTATTAGCAATCTTCGGGCCATTGACTCAATTCCATCAAATGCAAGCATGTAATTGGACTATCTTTCTTACTGACTGGATACTTTTGTCTTTCTCCAGGTCATTCTAGTCTTGACGACCTTCCATGTACCACTGGTAATTATGACTTTTGGACAGTCCAAGTTATATCGAAGGTGAGTCACATACCATGTGACTGGGGCCAAATTGTGAATGTGTTACTCCATGTTGACATGATGGAGACGAAGAGTAGAAAGACCTAGCCATCTTCAATTTTCACTAGGCTCATACTCAGCACATTTTAAAATACGACTTGGCAACATGAAGAAGTATGAAAAAGGATATACTTCCAAGGAGTTTAACTTGACCTTTCTGAATGACAAACAGTAAAGGAAGATGAAGGAAGCATTTAAAGAGTATGTGGCTTAAAAAGATACTTATTTGTAGGAAGGTAACATGGAAATGGGGTTCAACCATCTTTCTATTTGTTATGAACACAAAATGTTGTTTATATCCCTGAAGTGAACATCTTCATTGTGCTTTCCAAGTGAATATTATTTATGTAACATTTTGAGCTCCAAACAGGTTATTTCTAGGTCAGGAAGAGGTTCTCAGGTAAGGCTGTATCAAAGAGTCTTGTGGTGGTCACATTGGTGAGGATGGTGGTAGCATATGTTCTGGAACCTAATATATATACCGTGACACTCACAAAGTTTTAGAACAGTCTTCTTAAAGGGGCAGCTTGGTTAAATAGAATCTTTCCTTAATCATAAGATTTAAGACTGTTTATTATCTTCTCAGTCATTTGTGTCTATTTTGGAGGACCTAATGAAAACATGACATCCCAGCAGATGTCATGGGGGTAACATAGAAATTACCCCCAAGAACATGGCATCTCCCAGGAACCATAGAACTTCTTCAGGGTTCTTTATTAGACAGTTGGTTTTGAAAGCCCAGGTGGGAGTGAACCCACGTTGAAACTCTGAGATAAATCCATTGATGAGTTGGATTACAACTACCTTCCCTAATGGATTACATCTACTGTCCTTGATGGCTGTTCTGAACCTATGCCCTTCAACATAGCACTGTTGGCCAAGAAGCTGTTTCCTTCTTGGAATCGCTCTGCACTCCATGAAGACAAGGTTCTAGACTAACTTGGGGTTCTGTAGCGGCTAACCGAATGCCTGACATAGCAGACAGGCAGTGCATAGTAACTGAATGAAAATGAATGCCTTGATTTCTCTGTAATTTTTAAACTGATATTTTTGTTCAATAGGATTGACAATGTCTTATAATATCCTAGTGCTAGACAGTTTATAATTTATAGGTGATTTTGTTTATTCAATTAGAATAGTAGTTGAACCATTTCAGATAGATGAAAAGCATCCTGTTTAGGGAGGAGAATAGTGCATCTAGAGGGTTTTTTTTTTTTTTTTTTGTAAATTCAGTAACTCTTTCCTGTGTTTAAGAAACCTTGCAGTCATAAAATATTTCCTTATGATATAGTTTTTCTTACCAATTTTTCTTTCATTATAAAAGTGGCACAATCATAAAGCATTTGGACATTTTAAAGGAAAGAAACATTTCATTATAAAGTCAAGCATAATCTTAATTTACCCTTTCTTATCTTGTTTTTCCCCTTTAACGTTCTGTCACATGACTACCTGGTCTTGGGATACAGCATGATACACTGTGAATTCACCTGGGTTTGCTGTAGGTAGAACTGTGTTGGGTGTCAGGACTGTTGTTTGCAAGCAGAATGAATGTGGGCAAGTGGTCAACGGAAGGAAGATGACGGCAGCGTCCACTCTAAAGCTGTGGGCGAGTTACACTCTGCAGTGCCTGATGTGCAGTGAGAGCTTGGTCCTGCCAGCTGCTGCCATGCCAACACGGGGGGGCGTGCTGCCAGCATGGACTGGCACTGCAGTACCAGTTGTTACGTGAATCGAAAGCTTTGCTGCACTGGGTAAAAAGTGACTGCCTGCCAGACGCCATGGTGACTTCTACAGATGCCCACATCCTCGCTCCCGCCGACGTGCAGGGTTCCTAGAACCTGAGGCCAGACATATCACATCCGGCTGGTCAGTGCTTGCTAACACCTCGATAGTTTTCACGTCCCTTCTGTCAGTAACCCGTCATTTTTGTTAGATTGACAGTTTACTTAATCCTTACTCTTTTGGACACTCATGTCGTAGATAACTTTCTGACTCACCTCAGAAATATTGCAGGTTCAGGTCCAAACTACCACAATTAAGCAAATATGGTAAAAAATTAAGTCAAGCAATACTTTTTGTTTCCCAGTGCATATAAAAGCCATGTTCCCCTGTACTATAGTCTAGGAGTCGACAGTAGCATTCGCTTTTAAAAACAAGGTGCGTGCCTTAATTAAATGTGACGTAGGCCAGAGGTGAGCACCAGCTCTTGCAAAAATGGAGCTGAGAGGTTGGCTTAGTACAGGGCTGCCACACCCTTCAGTCTGTGAAAAAGCAGTGTCCGCTGTGCGAGACAAAGTGAAGCCCAATAAAACCAGGTGTGCCTGTGTTACTGATGCCACCGCGATAAGCATCTCACACACATGCTTCATGAGGGTGCTTCCAGCTCGCTTTTTTTTTTTTTAAAGATTTATTTATTTATGCATACAAGCACTGGGGACAGGCCAGAGGTGTGGGGGGGTGAGAGGATTCACCACAGAGAGCAGGGAG
>JAGFMF010011828.1:250038-394444 GCA_019455555.1 Galemys pyrenaicus
TGTGGGTCCCCCCCCTGGCCGGCAGCAGGGATCGAACTCGTGCTGCAGTGGCTGAGGTTTGCTTCATAGTGCGTTGCTTAACCCACTGCGCCACCAGGGGAGGCCCCCAGCTCGCTTTTTAATAGCAAATGAAAATCTCTTCTCCGGTTGGCCCCTCCTGTCTGGAGGCTGTGCACTAAACTCCTTCTCCAGGGTGAATAATCTTCAATACCCGTCTTTTCAACTGCTTTTTCTTGCCTTTGGAATTTATTTTTTATCCCCCACATTGTTGTTTAATTGTGTAACTAACTGGACCTGATAGGTCCCTCGGTCATACCCCTGGGTGGTGAGTTGTGTTCTCATGACGTCCCCACCCCCTTTCATCCTTCTGCTTTCCATTGTGGGCTGGCTTAAGACAGCCAAACCTGAACACTAACCTTCCTCTGACGTCTGACTCGGCCCTTTTCATCCGTGTTTGTCTAGTCCTATGAGAAACCCCTAACATCTGCTTTGCTAGAGGAAACCTATTTGTTTCTGGTAAAGTAACAAAGTTTGTTATTGAGAATTTTTTCTTCATGTTGCATAGCAGATTCTTTGTTTATTTTTACCAAGGTCATTTTGAATGTTATTTCCTCCTTGCTGTGAAGTCAAAACTCTTCTAGAGTGAGGTGGACACTATAAACATGTCCCACTGCCTCTCTCATGGCCTGGCGGGGAGGGGCCATGTTGCACTGGCAGCAAAGAGGCACTGAAGAGGCAGGTGTCGCTTCAGAAATGGGCAGGGAGGGGACAGTTACATCAGCGTGAGTTCTGATTAGGCTGAGGGAAATAAAATAAAAACCCCATTGAATCTACCATGATTCTTCTGTTCTTCACAGCTTCAGTGATTATATCACTTACTGGACTATCTTTCTCTATTAAAATATCATGTAGGCAAAGGTTTACTTGGGCTTTAAGTTAAAGGCGCTGATCACAACCTTCTCTGGGTAGCTCAACACGGATGCTCACAAGGCTACAAGTGCCAAGTTAGAGGGAGAGTAAGTCCATCTTTAGGTTGTAAAAACAATTGTTGGAAGATGTGGGGAATAATCAATGAAGTCCTTAGGATTTAATGCACAGGGGAAATTTGAATGGTACAGTAATACCTTTAATTTAAAAGAGATATATTTATGTAGTATAACTTTTGATTCTGTTATTTATATTTACTTGTCAGATAAATATAAATTTATATTATAAACTACATTTGCTTCTCACTTGCAAATACAAAGAAGGAAATAAATTATCTGTAGTTAAGGTGATAATTTGATTTTTATCAACTAAAAGATGTTTTTATACCTTTTTGTTTTGTGGCCTCTTGAGTCTAACTTTTCATTATAAGATCAATCTGGTGAGGCACACATCACATTATTGCACACCAGGATTCTGTGCCTGGTTACCACAGAGCTGCTGGGCTATGTGGTGAGATTTTTATTTCTCACTGAGAGTTGTTCAAGTCTTGGAAATTCATAAGGGTATCTATAAGAGATAAAGTTAACAACACACTTTAAGAAACATTAAAGCTTATCCCATAGTCAACATGAGTTTTTCAGGATGTTATTTGAGGGTTTTTTTTAAAAAAAATATTTATTTATCCATGCATAAAAGCACTGGGATACAGGCCAGAGGTGTGAGTGGTTACAGGACTCACCAGAGACAGTGGAGAATAGAACAGGCAGACTGACTGAAATACACTGCTGAAGGGAGCAGCAGGTGAGACAGGAGAGGTCTGCTGTGCCCTGTGGGTCAGCTCCCTGGCCGGGGATCAAACTTGTGCTGCAGTGGCTGCTGATGCTTCACAGTGTGGCACTCAACCCCTTGCACCCCCAGGGAGGCCTGAGGGTTTTTGTTTTTGTTTTTTTTAAAGAATTAATATATACAGGCAATATTAAAGTACAGTGAACCAGCTTCTCTGAGGAATCTTGTATGATAGCCTTTTTAATGATTCAGTTTTAACTGCAGTATATTAACAGTGCCCATTTTAATTAACATTAGGCTAAATTCCATGTATAAAATTTATTTACCTGCAAAAAATTTATTAAAGGCTAAGGAACTAGAGAACCGGGTAGCCTGCAAGCCAACGTGATAAGGATGTCTATGTTAGTTGGATTGTTGAGAAAAGTAAAATGTATGCTCCGAGATAATGTAGGATTCCTTCACTGTCACTTCAAAAATGAAAGCAGGTTAAATTATCCCTTCATTTTATAAACTCAGGACATAAAGAATCATCAAACTAGGTGGTTTTCATCACTTAGGAAAGACTCCGTGGAACTACCCGTCCTCACAGTTATCTTGCCAATCACAGCAAAATAAGCACCCCAGATAAATACTCATGCTCCTTATGATAATAAATTCTGTGATTTCATTTACAATATCTTCTTTATCTTCCCACTTTGCATAATTGCTACAGAAAACATTCTTTTTCAATAAGGGTAAACTTCCTTTTTCAATAAGGAGATGTATTAAAGACACTAAATAGAATCAGGCAATGGGTTAAGTAAAGAGGCTAAACGATCAGATTAATGTAAGTTCATGTTCTGCCCGTTTTACCTGGCAGCAGTGTCAGGTCTGTGATTCCTTGGGCACATTTTAACAAGCTGCATTCTCCTTATTGTGCCTTGAACCAGAGACGTCCATCCACTTGATCCCCATTGTTCACGACAGTTGTGTTCAGTGAGGTCTTGGAGAGCGGGGTCTAGCGACTGCAGCACCGTTACTCCCGCGAGAAGCACAGGAGGACGTCCCAGCCAGCGTCCGGTCGCAGCCTCCTTTGCATCAGTCGATCAACATGTGACCTCATTTCACGTGTGTTTCACCTCACTCTCCACAAGGTGCCTCAAAGCCTTGTGCTGGGGACCACTCAGAGCACCTCCGTGCTGTACTTGGGGCTATTTTAAGCAGCAGAATCACCAGCAAAAAGCACAAGTGGAAAATGTGGAGCATTAAGTAGACCTTTGCAAAGACACTTATTTACAGTAGATAGCTAAAACAAGAAGGCCAAGTACCTCTGTGCCACTTCAGCTGGGAGTTTGTTTGCCAGGCGACTTCAGTTTTTCACAGCCCTGTGCATGTCTGCAAATAACTGAGAGTGCCACAAGTGTTTATTTTAGTATCACAAATAAATTATAGTAAGTAGGCAAATTCACAAATACAGAATTCATGGATAGTGAGAACTGACTTATATCTCTATTAGTGAAAACTACAAAACCGTAATTTTTTTAAGAGTTTGCTATCCCTGTTGCTTCTGTGTTGTCATTTATATGATTTAATCATGGTAAAATGAGCTAAGGAACTAGAGAACCGGGGAGCCCTGAAAGCCAGCCCGATAAGGACATCTCTGTTAGTTGGATTGTTGAGGAAAGTAAAATGTATGCTCTGAGATACTGTAGGATTCCTTGACTGTCACTTATTAAATGACAACAGGTCAAAACCTGGTGTCTCAAGTTCCAATATATTGTAAATGAAATGTGGTCAAAGCCAAGGGTATGAATTTTTGGCTATTGACATTTGGTTGTATCAATATGCAAGTCTTCTGAAAAACAATCCCATTTCGAACGCTTCATCTTTCCAGGGATTTTGATACTATATCTTACCAGAGGTCCCTGTGATGATTATTTTTTCCCACTTATTTTAATAATGTTTAGGCTTTTCTTATTTGGGGAGATATGAGACTGTATGCCAAAAAATTTGTATTCTCTATTTTATTGAGTTACAAACATGCAGGTTCTATACTACAAGTACCTGCAAAAGCGATCATTTAGTTTTGGTAACCAGAAAGAGCAGTAATATATTTGGGTTGATGTGTAGAATCATTATTAAGACGACGTCTAACTTACTGTTTTAACTGCTGCCATAGCGCTAATATCATAGGGCATTTGAAAAGTAGATCTATTTTTCAAGGTGCTTTGTTGACTGATTCTTCATGATGTATGTTGTATGCTGACATGTATGGTGATGGGAGAGAAGGTTTCAGTTTTAAAATAAGTTTTAGACTGTGTGTCCCTGGGCCCAGTGAGGCCTGGAAAGCACCCCACATGAACCCCAGCAGGTCAACACTAGTCCACATGCTGCTTCGTTTCTTTGACTGGATAGAGTACTACTGTGTGTTTTAATTGGTGATTTCTTGCTTTGGTCATGTTCCTTTTCATCCTTGAAGTGTAGGGATGTGTTTGTTGCGGCAAGCTCTTAAAAAGCAAGCCTGCTCACCAGCAGGTCTGTGAGGCCCCTGGCATGTCTCGGAGGAGGGAGGGCCTGCGAGCTGGCGATGACCCGGTGGCTGCAAGCCCCTCAGAAAGCTGGCTGAGCCGTCGGCGGCGTGCACCCTGGCAGAGCAGGAGCTGTTTGTGCACATCCTTTGGCCTGCTCTCGGCAAAAGAGGAAACGGTCTAGCCCTGCAGGCCCAAGAAAGGATGGTGCAGGAACCTGAGGGGTGGTGCGTAGATCCTATTTTGTTTATGTAGGAGGTTTCTGTCGAAAGAGTCACCCAGAGAACGTTAAAGTCACATGTAGTTGTAAACACACAAGGATACTTCCCTCTTGTTGGGCCTCAGCTTCTTTCTAACTGACCTTTCCTACCAGGCTGTACGCCTTAGCAGAGAAGGAAAGACTGGAGGGTTTAAAGAAAAACACCTCACAGATAGATGTTGTCTCTGATCTGGGGCCAAGAGGTAAGAGAACTGGACTGTAAATTTAAATTTTGCCCTTGACGTATCAGATGCCTCCCCTAATACTCCTCATCTGTGAAAATAAGAGTTGCACCAAAAGTTCTCTTTAGCTCCTTGCATCGCTTATGTTCTGTGACTGTTTGTTGAAGCTACTACCAAAATGTGCCCCTCTCTAAGTCACATGTTCTGTCAGTGGAGACCCCTGCGCATCCCATTTCTCACTGGGCAACTCCTGCAACACACAGTGCACTTCACAGGCAGACACTTAAGTTAAGGTTTGACATCTTGCATCATATTTTAAGAGAACTGCACATCGGGTTAGACAGCTACTGATTTTTTTGCTTTTACTTTTCACAATCTACACAGGGATTCAGAAACTACTCAAAGATATTGATAAAATGAACTTTTAGGAAAAATTCTGACAACTCAAGTGTTGAGGTTAAATGTATTTATTTTCCTAGTTTGTCTGCTGCGTGCACTGGAGGCTTGTGCCTGGGGATGATAACCTCTTGGGGGGAAGCAAAGACTCCTGCTCCTTAACCTTCAGTTTTTCCATGGCACTGCGTGTTTATCAATTCATGAGGAGGTCTTTGGCTGCATTTAGCTGCGACCCAAACTACGCTAGCTTAAATAAGAGAACGATGACTCATGACAATACAGAGGAAGGACAGACTTCAGGGGCAGCTCAATCCAGGGCCATAGGCTGCGCTTCTCTGGAATCTCAGAGTCATTCAGCCACGCTCACCGCTCTGTTGGCTTCATCTTCCAGTCACGTTTCGCTTTGCCCGCACCGCAGGGTCTCTCGACCTGGGAGCTGTCCATATTTGGGGCCAGAATTTTTCAGAAGTTGCTGGGAACTGTCCTGTGCGTTGTGGGACGTTAAGCACACCCCTGGCCCCTGCCAACTAGACATCAGCAGCGCCTCAGTCCGGAGCTGTGGTGATCAGCAGGTTTCCACATATCACCCAGTGTTTGTAAGGGGCCAAGTGAGGGTGGGGCAGAGTACCCGGTCTACAGGAAACCAGACCATTTCATCCAGTGGCTATTTTAAGGGTGAGGAAGCCTGTTTCTCGAAAGACATCAAATTTCCCCTTTTTATCTCACTTAACCTGGGTCTCTTCTCCATTCCTGACGCCCTCGCTGGTGAGAGGGTGGAACGTCCCTCGGACTCACCAGGGCACCAGTAGCAGTAGGGATGGAATTTGTTCTCCTGAGGTGGTGCTTGTTGAGGAGAGGGTGGACTCCTGGGTTACTGGGTGAGGGGCGTGGGTGCTAGGTGGGCCCTGAACATGCTGTGCGCCCCACATTTAAAGTGTGTTTGTTTTCTTCCTCTCAGTGAAGACTATGGGAAGAGCTTTAAGGATATAACGAATCTCATCAATAATACCTTCATTCGCACCGAATTCGGCATGGCGATCGGTCCTGAGAACTCTGGGAAGGTGAGAGCCGCTCGTCCCTGCGGGGCCGTGCGGGGGTCGGACACTGCCGCGAGACGACCCGGCTGGAACAGTCCTGGTTCTAAATTGAAACATTATTTAACTGATCACAAAAGAATGGAATTCAGCACATGGATTCTTTGTTTGGTTCCTGTGCAAGACGCGCGTAATCATGTCGTCTTCCTTTAGCGTCACGGTGTAATCGCCTGTAAGACAGTGTTTCAGTTTTGGGAAACTAGCTAATCTCAGACACGCCGTACTCAAATTGATAGGTTTGATGCCCTCCCTTGATTCCAGAGATCATATTTTTTGAGGAGTGGAGTGTACCAAGCAATCTGTTTTTAAATAACTCTTCTTACTTTTGGAACTAAAATGTTCCTAACTAATATCTGATGAAAATGGCACAAGAACTTCCTGAGCTTTTCTAGTGCTGCACCCTGAATCTGAACTCTCTTCTCCTCCCCAGGTGATTTTAACAGCAGAGGTGTCTGGAGGAAGTCACGGAGGGAGAATCTTCAGATCATCAGACTTTGCAAAGAACTTTGTTCAGACCAATCTCCCTTTTCACCCTCTGACTCAGATGATGTACAGCCCTGAGAATTCAGATTACCTCTTGGCCCTCAGCACAGAAGTAAGTCCAGCCCAGGAGCTTGTCTTGCCTTTTGTATCTGTGTGGGGTGGTTTAGTCCTTTCTGCTAACCTCTTACGGCAGAAAGTGTGTCATTTTTCATTCTTTTTCCTATTAAGAGGCATGTTTTTATGTGCTGTTTATTCCGGGTAAATACCTAGTTGTCATTACATTTTTTAAATGTTGAATAGCTGTATGTTACTGGAGTGAACTAGAAAATGGGTTAATGTAGTCATTCTTGTGCTTTGAGGAACATGCATAAACTGTCAATTCCAATCGTCATTGCTCCTTTCTGTGGCTAAACCACAGACTCGTGTCCTTTTTGTTAGTTCCTTAGCATATGCAGCATATGGATGATTGTCTTTGATGCTCGTGTATTAGTAAGTCAGAGTTTTCGTTCGCAGTGCCCCAATCAAATGCCTGTGCTTCCCCCAGAAGTCAGTGACCCCTCTCTCTGAAACCCCCAAAGAACTTGTTCAGCTTTTGCTTTCCTGGAAGACCCCTCTCCTCCATCACGATTTCAAGGGTCCAGAGCTGCTGAGTGCCAGTCTCTGATGGTCACAGTTATACTTTGCATTTATATGACTCTGATGTTGCTTCTCAGAGTGTGGTCTCCTGACCGACAACATCAGATAAAACCTTGGGAGACTGGTTTAACGTGCCCATTCCTAGGCCCTGAGCCAGCTACACTGAGTCTGTGACTTTTGGTTGTAAGTTCAGCAGTGTTTTTTACAAGCTCCCGGTGGAGCCTACACACTAAAATTTGAGAGTCATTGTGATGACTCGCCTGGGGCAGACAGGATCATGTCATGGGGACAAGTTGGGGTGAGCAAAGGGGTGGCCTGGGGATGGTGAAGGACTGGAGCAGAGGTCAGCATTCTGGGCCTTCTCTTGGTGGCGCTCTGAGCAGAGTTGAGGCTGGAGGGCTCCAGGAGGGTCAGGATAAAGCTTGACCACAGGAGGTTGAAGGAAACTAGCCTGGTGAGTGGGCTTAACATCTTAGGGCAGCATTTCCTGGCAGTTAGCCTCCGGCAGCTTGCGCCGCCGACCCTTCAAGGGAACAGAGACTCCACAGGCTTGGACAGAGCCACAGGCAGTGGCCTCGACCACCCTCTCCATTACCAAACGTCTTAAGGTTGTTAAAACAGGCTGCTTCAGGAAGAGGCGGGCATAATTTGCTTTTATACCTGAAGTCTCTCTCTTCCAAGGAAGGGTAAGTTTGAAGAACAAATACAGGGGTGGAAAAGATGGGCCGGTTTGTACTAAAGTGCAAATATGAGATCAGTCCCTTTCAAAAGTCCTCTCTCTCTGTGTAGAATATGACAGATTGGATGCTGGGAGATGAGCATTATCAGAGGGGAAGAGTTAAAGGGAATGGTGGGTGGGTGCACTGAAGGTACATGCTGCCTGAGCCAGCCCATCTCTGCCGGGACATCTCTGTCCCTCCCCAGAGTCTGGGCCCGGTAAGCCCCTGTTTCCAAGGTAACTGACGCTGTCAGTCTCTATCTTTTAAGTCTTTGCTGCATTTGGAAGTGTTGGCCAGTACCCCCGTTGGCAACTCTGGGTGACCTCTGTGATATCACTCTCTTTTTGTCTTCTCTGCCCGTCTGACCATTCCCTGTTGTAAGGATTCAACTTACCCGTAAGTCCCCACTGCTCACTTCAAGCTGAGCAGTCTCTCCATTCTGACCATTTAACCCACCACGTATGTATAATATTCTCCCCAGCCCTGGCCTCCCTGAGGGCTTCAGATTCCTACCTTGCTGTCCCCCGGGCATCTAGCTAGATGTGGGCCCCTGAAACTCAGTCTGCACCGGCTTCCATTCTCTTTCTCAGGCATCCTCGTCTCTGATCCTTACACTTGCTAGAGATTCCACAGCACCTCTTACCTCTCATCCAGAATCTTATCCCTCAACCAGTGATCAACATTCTCTCTCTCTCCCTCCCTCCTTCCTCTCATCCTTTCCCCCTTCCTGTACCCTTTTCCTCCCCCCCCCCCTCCATCCATCCTACAGGAAAAGTCATTCAGTCCCACTGAATTTAGTGCCTCAGTTCTCTCTGAGCACATTCCTCGTAGCTTTGGTTTAGGGCCCCATTAACTCTAAGCTGCTGTGGCAGTTCCTCACTGCTTTTCTTGCTTCTTGCTGAACCCTCTGAAATCCATCTTTTCCATTATTATCCAAGTATTCTGTCTAAAAAAAGTAAAACTGTCATTTCCCTGCTTGGAGCACCTTGTCTTTTGACTCCCTCATACTAAGTAAAGACCAGCTCCCCCTCGGTGTGGCACAGAACCCCACGAGCTACCCCTGCATGCCCCTTTCCCTAGCGTTAGCTCCTCCCTTTTTTTAAAAAAAAATGTTTATTTATGTGTAGAAGAGCTGGGCTATAGGCCAGAGTCCCCGAAGGAGAATTCACCAGAGCCAGAGTAGG
Source organism: Galemys pyrenaicus (assembly GCA_019455555.1). NCBI lineage: Eukaryota > Metazoa > Chordata > Mammalia > Eulipotyphla > Talpidae > Galemys > Galemys pyrenaicus. Next base: position 259,212 of record JAGFMF010011828.1, read on the forward strand.
GAACAGAACAGGCAGATTGACTAAAGTACACTGCTGAGGGGAGCAGCGGGAAGGCAGGAGAGGTCTGCTGCACCATGTGGGTCCCCTCCCTGGCCAGGGATCGAACTCACGCTGCTGTGCCATGTATGCTTCACAGTGAGGTACTCAACCTGCTGAGCCACCAGGGAGGCCCAGCTCTTCCCTTTCTTACTTTAAATTTATGCTCCATCAGGGTCAGAGGTGTTAACTCCTTCCACACACTGCGCTTTTTTATTGCATGCCTCTCGGCCTCTGCTGGAGCTGCTGTTTGTGGATATAACGTCGCATTTCCCCACTGACCTTCTCTGGGTTACACTGGTTTCGTATAAGACTCAGTCCAGTTGTTTTCTTACGACCCAGCTTTGATCCAGCGCCCTCTCCTTACTCCTCCCCACGTGCTGTTCCCCTCCTGTGACTACACTGTATCAAGTTTTCATGTACTTGGCTTTGTGAAACTGTGTCTCGCATTAGTCTTTGTACCCCCAGCTTCAATGTCTGGTACAGATCGTGGCTCGTAGTAGGCAGGCACTTCATAAGTATTTGTTATTCTGACTTCCAAGACCGCAAAGGGATCCTCATTAACCTTGTGTGTGTCTATGGAGCTCTGGCAGCTCAGACAGAACTTCAGTGTGTGTTTTCCTGTCCTGAATGAGCAATTGGAGATGAGTTGTTAAAGGTCACACAAGCAGCTGTACAGGATAAAGCTGCAATATTGATAAGTGATTTATAATCTTTCAGAATGGCCTGTGGGTGTCCAAGAACTTCGGGGGAAAATGGGAAGAAATCCACAAAGCAGTATGTTTGGCCAAATGGTGAGTAGCAGACGACCACCCAGCCCTTCCTGCCAGCGCCGCTGGAAGTCCCACAGTCGTGCTGAGGGCTCACTGTTGCCAGGTGCCCCCGGGCGCCGCGAGGAATACACGAGAGGGTTACGGCACAGAACTTGACCTGGAGGAGCTTCTGACTCTGCTGGAAAAGAGGAATCAGTCTCCTTAAATGTTAGACTATAAAATTAAAACAAGATGTGAGTAGCTGTTGCCTGCGAAAGGTTTATTCTCCATAAATGACAAATGGAATAGCATAAAACACAGCTTTGACTGAGGGACTTAAATTCTCGGTACCCAGATGCACGTGCCCTCTAGATGAGGGCACTTTCAGTTACTGAAGAAAACCCAGAGCTTCCAGACTGCCAGGTTCATACTGCTTCTCTCGATGGGCCTCCCCCGTACCTCCACCACCCCCACCATTAAGGCACCTGCTTAAAGATGAAGTAGTGGGGGGTTCTGACTTGGGAGTCAGTCACATTTGTTCTAACCTGATCTACTACTTGTCAGGGACTTAACCTCGCTGGGCTTTAGTTTTTTTCCTACTGTGAAAGGAGACAGGAAATTTATATGTGGGGGGAATGTGGTAGGGAGGGTTGAGCAAGAATTGGATTAAGAGCCTTCATTCTTCTAAAATTCTGATCAGGCCCAGACCCTTGTTTAGACCCACTTCTTTCTCTTTGGCTAGCTTCAAATTTGCTAACGTGGTTTCTCAGTTGGCAGCTGACCGCTGTCGGAGGTGGGGCAGGGGTGCTGACCGCAAGCATGGCTAGCGCAAGAGCCTGGGCCTGAGTGGGCCCAAGGCAGAAAGGCCAGAGGCGCGTGACGGGTGGAATTCATGACCAGCTTGAGAGCCCGAGCTCCACAGCTGCTCCCAGGGGCTCTGTTAGCGTTGCCCGGGCTGGTGTTCACCGATGACCCACAGTCCACATTTCCTGTCCTCCACTTAGGGAGGCTGGGAATGTAAGACAATGCCCATGTGTCTACCAAAATTAAGATAGAAAAAGTTGCTGGAATATAGTGGGCCTTTCCCAGAAAATGCTGCTCAGATGAGCTTCAAAGCACCACTGCGGTACACACGCCACGGCTGCATTTGCTCATGTATTATAGTTGACTGCTCGTGTCGTGCGTGGTCTTGTAAGGAAGTAGTTTTTTTTTTGAAAGATTTATTTATTTATGCATACAAGCACTCTGGGTACAGGCCATAGGTATGGGGATGAGAGGATTCATGAGAGACAGAGCAGGGAGCAGAACAGGCAGATCGACTGAAATACACTGCTGAGGGGAGCAGCGGGCAAGGCAGGAGAGGTCTGCTGCGCCATGTGGGTCGCCTCCCTGGGCAACAGGGATTGAACTTGTGCTGCAGTGGCTGTGATTTGCGTCAGTAGTGTGTTGCTCAACCCACTGCGCCACCAGGGAGCAAATTGTTTTGCTCCTGAAGGACTTAAAACATGTAGGATGTGTTCAAGTAAGGCTAATAATTTTGATCATTAAAACCCATCTTTACATATGAATCTCACATTACCATGAGGTACACTTTTAATAGTGTACAGTTTTGTCAGCTCATGTTTAAAACTAATAAGGTATTTTTAAATGGTATTTTATTTTGTATCTTATGAAAGTTTTTTTTTTTTTTTTTTACTTTTGTCTCTCCTTTCTTTGTTTAGTGGTTAAAGAAGATAACTAAGCTGGTAACTATTTGCTCTCTCTTAGGTCTTTGATTTCTAGCAATTTACAACCTTAAGTTATGAAAGAACTGTGCTCAGATCCAGCATATGTTGCTGATAAATACCATCAGGGTCTGAATCTTGTTCTCTACAAATTCCCTTTCCAAGTGGGAGTTTAAATAAAATCAACCTCTGACCTAGTTTCTATTTGAGATGAAAGAACTTAATTATTGCGCTCATGCAAAACACTGAACTAGCGTCTAATGGGAAATAACAAAGCATAAAACTTAGTCCCTGTCCTAAAGAAACTAGTAGTGTCATAAGCAAGATAAGGCGCACATTGTGTGATTAAAATAAACAGGAGGCAGAGGAATACCGAGTGGCTGATGCAGATTGGCACAGTGATCTAGGACAGGCGTTCTCAGCCTCAGTCCAGATGATGTTTGGATCCTTCCTTGTGGGACTGCCCGTGCATTATAGGATGTTTAACATTGTGTCTGGTCTCTACCTACTAGATGCTAGCAATAATGCCCCTCCCGCAGTCATGGCTACTAGAAATAGCCCTGGACATCACTAACTGGCCCTTGATGGAAGTAGAATCACCCCTCCTGAGAACCACTGCTCCAGAAGTTTGCAGCAAAGAAGTCTTCAGATGAAGTGACAGGGAAACTTCATGGAAAAACTAGTTTTTAAGCTGGAGCCTAGAGACTGTGAGGATGTTTGGTTACATAAGACAAATGCATTGTGACAAGGAAATAGTATGAGCAAATGCAAGAGGTAGATTTGAAGAGTGTAAGTCGACCAGTGTGACCAGCTGGAAGGGTTTACTTAATGTAGTGGACTGTAGAAAATGCCTAGTGCCAGACTGGGGGCCCTCGACCGGTGAGGCTGTGCAGGAGCTGGGCATACAGCGTCTGGGAAGGCTGGCCTGGGGTGCTGCGGGTGCCAAACCTGCGAGACGTGCTCAGAGCTTGTGACTAGGCTGATGCTGTCCGTCAGCTGTCCTGACCTTCGTTTTTCCTCCGTCTTTGCCTCACTACAGGGGATCAGAAAACATCATCTTCTTCACCACCTACGTGAATGGCTCCTGTAGTAAGTATATTTTAGGTCCAGAAAAGAGTGTTCTGTTGCCTGTTCATGGTAGAATGTTTTGGCTTGTAAGAGGTAAAAACATCAAAGGTCCTTACATTCTCCAGAATTTTAATAGCTAAAAGATAGCATTAGTGATCTGTACTAATACTATAGAACCAAACTGCTATACTGTACCTTGAGCAAATAAAATGCAGGCTACACTCAAAAACAGTGCATGTAATCTTAGCACTGTCTTTACATAATGTAAATATTAGGCTGCAAATAATAACAAATTGGAATGGTCATTTCTGCAAAAGAGCAGGGATTGATCATAGATACCATTGGCTCCCTAGTTAGCAGCATGGTTTCCAAGCAGAAAGCAAAATCTTTCACTTATTCATTTAACCAATTCTGTATTCAGTCATTCATTTGAGCACCTGCTGCAGTCTGCTAACCACTCTCCTAGGGATGGAGACAATGAGACACCTAAAGCCTGGAGCTTACATTCAAGTAGGGAATTTGGATGATGAACAAGAAAATGAAAATTCCAACAAGACAACTTAAAATAGAATAAAGTCATTTTAGCAAAATGGTGCAGCCACCATGTCAAATAATATGGAAGTTCTTTGGTATATTAAAAATAGAACTACCATTTGATGCAGCAATCTCACTTCTGGATACTTAATCCAAAAAAATTGAAATCAGGATCACAGAGAGCTAATTATACCCCAAATTTCATTGCAGCACTATTCATAATAGCCAAGATATCATTCTCCACTTTTGAAGATACAGAAAAGATCTAAATGTTAATTGATGGATAAATAATAATAAAATTATTTGTCTATATGTAAAAAAAAAGAATAAAGTCATTTTAAACTGTGTCATTAAGAAAGTGAAGCAGGTTGCTGGGCTGTGCTCCAAAACCACACTCCTTCTATCCAATGGAAACCTCCTATGTATAAAGTAACCCAGAGGTGAATTCCCCGTGTCTAATACAGGTCACATTTGTATTGTCACCTGACTGACATGCACAGGATTAAAAATTCTCTAGCTATAAAATTAAGACCATTTCTAAAGCATTTGTTTTTAATGGGAGCTCACCAGTAAGTGAAATTTTAATTCATATTTTGTCTTGTTTAAGAAGCTGATCTTGGTGCACTGGAATTATGGAGAACTTCAGACTTAGGGAAAAGCTTCAAAACTATCGGCGTGAAGATCTACTCCTTTGGTCTTGGAGGACGTTTCCTTTTTGCCTCTGTGATGGCTGATAAGGTGGGTGTTCACTTCTCTTTTCTTTGCGTTCTGATACTTATGTCAACTTGCCTCATATAGGCCCCTTTTGCTATTTGTACTGACAGAGCTTCTTTGCCTTTTTCAGTATTTAATATCACTGTAAGACACGGGGTGATTCTTTCTATAAACTAACTTTCAAGCTACTGTGCACGTCAGCCTTTCGTCACAGGATATACTCTGTCTCAGGAGATGTTGATCTAATGCTTGGGCTTTACTCAGACATGGGTATCTGAAAAAGGCAATGGACTTCTTCATTACCAGCAATGATAGTAGAAATGGGTAAATTGAATACCTGCTGTATACTAGGTACTATTCTACATCTCAGGAATATAGCGGTGAGCAAAACAGATGAACTCCCAAAGCTTGTATTCATCGGTAGATACTAAACTACTGAATACCATGTGACATCTCTAAGGCAATGCCAGGAAATCGAGAGGATCAGAATGGAGCGGTGCTCTGTGGTGGGGGCCTGGCGGCATTTGGCACAGCCAGAAACGCACCTCGGCTGTGTGGCTGCCCAGGCTGAGCAAACTGCATGCCGGCCCCCCGCCTGAGCGCCTCGATCTGCTGAAGAAAAGGGAGCAGGACAGCGTGACTGGGATACAGAGAAGGGCGGGCCAAAGGGAGGTCAAAACGGGGCCCAGCAGCCGAAGCATGCGGGGCCTTCACAGGTCCTGGCTGGGGCCTGGCTCTGACCTTCATGTGGTAGGAAACCGTGAAAGAGTTGTGAGCAGAGGGGTGGCATGATCTGACCTCTCTCTTGACAGAACAGGTGCGCACCGAGCAGCCCGCCGGGCAGGAGTGGCAGCCGCGGGCATAGCCGGGGCTTTATGGTAGTGGCGGAGTGGCAGGCCGCAGCAGACTGCTAACAGTGACGCGGGGGGAAGTGGCGAGACTGTGATCTGTTTATGAGTGTGTTGCCGGTGGGGTTTGCTGTTGCATTAGGTGTGGAGGGTGAGGGTGAGGGGAGCTAGGGTAACCTTAGAGTCTTTGGGCTGAGTAAGTGGGTGAGCAGTGCTGCCATTTACTAAGACGGCAAAGACTGCAGGAGAAGCAGGTTTGTAAGAGGGAATCAAGAGTTCAGCTCTGACTGTGAGGTGCTCATTAGGTATCCCAGGTGGAAATGTCAAGTAAGCACCTGAGCATATGACTCTCCCAAAGTAGACGGTGTAAGAGGTGGGAGGACTGAGTGTACCCTGAAGCACCCCAGATTTAAAGGTTGGAAAGAGAGGAGATCCAGCAACGGCTGAAAGGGAGGCACCGCCGGGCATGGAAGCCACACGGGAAGTGTTTTAAGAAGGAAGAAGTGATCCGCCCTGTTAGACCCAGCTAAACGCTTGAGTTAGATGAGTCCTGAGAGCTCTCCGCTGGGCTTGGCACAATGTGAGCTGTCGGTGACCTTGAAAGTAGTTTCTTCAAGCGCTGACGTAAAAGGCTGATGAGTGAGGGCACCGGAGGTTCTCCAGTAGACACAGTAGCTGCAGGTAAATCCTTCCCGGCAATTCTGTAATCTGTCCTCCCAGCGGCCCTAGGAACTAATACTTTTGTCTCAGTTTTTGTTTCAGGAAATTGAGTAACTTGTCTGTGGTCACCCAGAGGTGAAAATAAACATTCCAGAGATAGCCTCCCTATAGCCTCCTTCACTATACTGCTACTATGTGCAAAGTTAAAATTCTGCCATGGGCTTTTGAACTTCAGCTTCTACCTATAGCAGTGAGAATAAGTGTCAATGTAAACATCTAGGCATAAGTTAGAAAAGTAAGTGTACTCGTCACTTCACCTTGAAGAATATTTAATATAAGGAAGCTCCGGGACCTAGTGTCTCTGCTCTGGCTGTGTCTGGTAGCTATCTCACACTGCTTATCAGAGAGCAGGTGTACACTGCCTCCTTAAAAGACTCCTTTTACAACTAATACACCGCGATCAGCTTCCTTATATTAATGTCCGCTCGCTGGGCCACTCCCCAGGCTTGTTCTCGGAGACATCCTTAAAGAGGAGGAGAGCCACAGAACGACTTCCCTGGCATGGGTTCCATTCCCTAGACCCTTAGCTAGCTAATTCTTTGAATTATACCAGAACTATCTCAAAGGCTTCCCATTTTTATGCAGCTCATCCTTTTAAGAGTGCTCTGAGCAAGCATATGTAAAGGCTGTGAAGCCCAGCTAAGATGGTCCCATCAGATCCTTCCCTCTGTGAAGGAAACTGGAATCTCGAGCTTGGAGGATATCGTACAGGGCATACAGGAGTGAAAAAGACAACAGGAAACCAAGATAGCCTTCCTTACACTTGCGTGGATTTTTCTATTGCCTAGAATTTTGCTTGAGGTTAGAAATTGTTTTGGTAACTGGTGCTGGGATCTTTCATTTGGAACAACTACCCAATGGGGAGATGAATAATGACATTTATAATTCTTTTTTAAAAAAGATGTATTTATGCATATAAGAGCTGGGGTGCAGGCCAGAGGTGCGATGGTGGGGAGGGGGTTCACTAGAGTGGAAAACAGAGCAGGTGAATTGACCGGAACACACTGCTGAGGGGAGCAGCGGGCGAGGCAGGAGAGGTCTGTGGGTCAGCTGTGCCATGTGGGTCAGCTCCCTGGCCGGGATCATCCTCGGGCTGCAGTGGCTGCGGGTAGCTTCAAGTGCTGTGACTTAACCCCTTGTGCCATTGGGGAGGCCCCAATAATGATAACTTATAAATCTTAATAAATTCTGTTCCTAGTCATATCATGAAAGTTAGAAAGATAAAAATGGCATTTGTTTTAGGATACAACAAGAAGGATTCACGTGTCAACTGACCATGGAGACAACTGGAGCATGGCCCAGCTCCCCTCTGTGGGGCAGGAGCAGTTCTATTCTATTCTGGCCGCTAATGACGACATGGTGTTCATGCATGTGGACGAGCCTGGAGGTGAGAGCTTTTTAGTGGAGTATTCCTGCTGCGTGGAGGTGTAAGTCCTGCTTCGAGTAGCTTTCCTTCTTAGGTGTTGGCTGTCCCTCTTCCTGTGGACTTGATGAGTGAATGCTCTGCCTTACAGACAATAGTCTCCTCTGTTAACGCCACTTGTTTCCGGCACTCCAGGATACTTCGTGTGTATGTCCAAGTCTCTAGAGCATAGCTTCTCAGAGAATGGTCAGAGGACTGGTACTGATTCACAAATTTTTTGTTACTGAGTACAGAAATTGAGAGTAAGCACTTAGAAACTCTTAGAGCCACTTGACAGACAGTAATTCTATAATTACTGGCCCTGATGATAAAAATTGGAGGGTTATATTTTGTTTTTTATATTTTATTTTTCTAGTGAAATTTAGTTTGCAAAAGCACAGGTTTATGACATAGGAAACTTAAACATGAATCAAACACAGATAGTTTGAGAAGCATTGTTCTAGGGTATAAAGACTTAAAGATGTGTAAGACATGAATCTAAATGTGCATCCCCTGCCACCAAAATATATCTGGGAAGAGCTTTTTGGTGGCACCTGATTTGTTCATTCAATAAACTCAGCATCTGCCATACTCCAGCCATAAACTGGGTATTGGAATTAAAGGTGGGCGTGAAGTTGCTGTCAAAACTGACTGAATCTCAGATCTGTGCCTCGGTCACCAGAGAGACAGTCGGCCCATGTGAGCACAGTCACATGCGCACTTAGACTATTGTTTTTCTTTCTGTTCCATCCTAAGACATGGTGTTTTGTGTGTTTGCCTATTCCAGATACCGGGTTTGGCACAATCTTCACCTCAGATGACCGGGGCATTGTTTATTCCAAGTCCTTGGACCGGCATCTCTACACCACCACCGGCGGGGAGACAGACTTCACCAACGTGACCTCCCTCCGGGGCGTCTTCATCACAAGTGTCCTCTCAGAAGGTGCGCTTGGCACAGCTGTCTTCAGCTGAATGTGGCAGGAGCTGAGGCTTTAGGGGTGACTGATCCCCCGCACCCCCAGTGGTGTTGTTTACCTAGTTAGGAACCCTGCCCAAGTCAGTTCTGGCTCTCTCTTTTAAATAAGGCGCGGTAGGTAGAACCAAGAAAGAGCAAGGCAGTAGCAGATAGCAGATAAAGAAAGAGATTTCCTTCTCTAGAAGCCTTTCCTTAGAAAGATCATCTGGCTTCTGTGTTTTCTGTGTTACTCTGACTTCAGGCCTACAGGAGTGAGCCCACTGGGAACCACCTCCTAGCTTTTCTTCTTGTAGCGGGTAGAACAATCGCAGGCCAGGGTAGTAAGGCCTACTCCGCGCTCTGCAGTGCTCGCCTTTGCTAAGGTCCTTTGATCCAAATAAGCACATTAATGCACAAAGACACTTAAGTTTTGTTTGTTTGTTGGGAGAGGGGGAACACCTGTCATCATTTTGTGAAGCTATTACAATGCTGTACAAGGTTCTAAGTGATAATGTCCCTCTGTTTACTCCCTGACTTGTCCTCCAGCTCTCCTCTCCGCTCACTCTATTCTGGCCACTCCAGTCCTCTGCCAGTTCTTAAACACACCAGTGTACACTTGTGGCTTCAAGATCTGTACCCACTGTTGCTTCCCATATCTACAAGGGTGATACCTTCCTTCTTTGAGTCCTGGCATATTTTTTATTTTTTGAAGGAGACCCACCCTAACGATCATATTTTGAATTTCAGTTTGCATGCACACATATATGCTCACGTGCGTGAGTACACACACACTCACACACAGATCCTCTTTTGCTGTGCAAATTTTTTCCTCACAGCACCTGTTCTCTAACATGTAATTTGTTTATTGGTGATGTCTAGTGTTTATCTGTCTTACTCTACTAGAATGCATACTTCACAGAGTTTTTGTATGTTTGGTCACTGATATATTCCCAAAGGCTTACAACAGTTTTCACATAGTAGGCATTAAAATAATTCTTGAATAAATTAATTTCCTTTCTTATTTGTTTTTCCTTGGAAAACTCAAAGCATTTTATCTCTGAGTTTAAACTGGCAATTCTTTAATATATTGAAAAATAGTTAAAGGATGTGGGATAGTGGAGAGACAAAAATTAGGAATTTTAAATTCATAGTCATGCACACATAGTCAGATTCCCTAAAACAAGCCCGATGCCGTGACCTCGTCTGAGTAAAGTCTGGGAGACCTTCCCATCGAGATTCTGCTTCCGAGGCAAGTGAGCAGTAAGGGAGAATGAACATCATCAGTCTATTGTGTTGGCAATGAGACAAAAGGCGTCTTTTTCTAGAGTATTATTCTAGATGATCTCTGGCATTAGCTGACACTGGTCAGGTGGGAAGCCTTTCAGACCCACACTGAGCATGCTGCTCACTTACTGACGTGGAGCCACTTTGTTGGGACTCCAGGGTTTTCCTGGCATGGTCTGTAGGCCCAGGAAGAGTCACGCAGTGACCGGTGAACCTAGGGAGCTGCCAGTGGGTCAGGCTTAATGTCGTTCTCCTCCCGTTCAGATAACTCTATCCAGACTATGATCACTTTTGATCAAGGAGGAAGGTGGAAGCACCTGAGGAAGCCTGAAAACAGCGAATGTGATGCTACAGCAAAAAACAAGAATGAGGTTTGTTTCACCCCAATTGTCCTGTGTACTTGGTGCAAAGCAGCCGGACTTGGCTGCTCTTACCAGCTGCTTTTGAATTAATGAAGTTCCGTTCTTGATGAAGGGTCCATGGCTAAGGCTGGAAAACTTGGAAACGAGAGAATGACATTAACTTAGAATGTAGGGAATAGGAACTGTGAAAAAATTCACAATACTATGAATTATTCGTCTTTTAAAGAAAAACAAAACTGAACGCTAACAGTTTGTATTCCGTTAAACTGCCGAATGAAAACAAATGGGCAGAGGGGCTGGTGGTTGGCTAGGAGTCAGCGTGGCCGCTCGCTCGGGCACTGAGGAGCTCTAGACCGGCCAGTCAGGAGCAGGGCAAAGCTGAGCTGGTCAGAAACAAGTGGGAGAGCGGCTCCACCCGCCTGGGCGATGGGTGTGAGCAGGACCAGCCCTGACACTGAGCTGATCCCCCTGAGGGCAGACTGAGAACTAGAGCAAGAAGGCGTTGCAGGAGATCCCAGATTTCATGAGTGACAGGTCTTGACAAGCAAGATAAAGGAAAGAGAAAAACAGCTTTGTGTCTGGCTCTTACAGACACAAATGTAAGAGGTGCTCAGCTGCACACTAGAAGTTCTCTCCAAAAAACGATAGTGTTGGCGCTTCCCAAGCACTCCTCAGAACACCTGTGGTGGATTCGCATTCTGCTGTTTTTAGACGAGGGCTTCTTGGTTCACCAACCTCAGATAGTGTGTGATAAAGTGCACCTGCCCACTTCCGTGCTCCCCCTCCGCCCTCTCCATCCCTCTGCTGACCTTGTCCTGCACCTACCTGCCTCACTTCAGCCTCCATGGAGAAGTACAGTGGCCTCTGCCTCTCGCTGTTCAACACTCTTTGTGATTCCGCTTTGGCTGTGAGTGAAGCCTGTGCCTCTGACATGGTGAATGAAGAAGGTCCAGTCCTCCCCTGTCCAGTCCAGTTCTCCCCCGTTCAGTCCAGTCTTCCTCCAGCCGGTTTAGTTCACCTCTATCCAGTCCAGTCTGCCCCCATTGGCTTGCTTCTGCCTTTTCATCATCATCTCACATTTTGTCATTGACGTAACCTTCGATTTACCCTCTGCTGCTCCCTGAAGCCCCTGAATGCGCCCTGCCTCCATTACCCTGCCCACGTAATTCCGGGGGGAGCTGTGCCTCTGCCCCATCCTGTAGCATAAGGTTAGTGGAAACCCTAACCATGAATTTGAACTGATAATTCCATTTTGTTTCATTAATGACTTGCTTGAACTTTTTTTTTATTGGAGTAAAATATACATGACCTAAAATTAACATTTTAACTAATTTGAACCCCTCTAAAGTCCTAACTTCCATTCTGCTTTACTCCTCAATGTATTTCTGAAAAATGTTTATTACAGACCAGATTGGGTCTAATTTCAAATCACTACCATATCTTGTACCGTGAGATATATCAGGTGTACATCAAGTTTACTGATGTGGACTCATACTCTAAATATTAATCAGAGGCTTTAGTGTAATGCAGGAATAAAATAAACCAAGATTACACATGAGAAAACAATTGCATTGTTCATTCCCAAATACACTGATGCATTTCAGAATCAGGAATATCCTACCGAGCCTACAACTCATTACCATACGCACACAAAAAAACCCCAATGAATGAATGGACAAAAAAGAGTTGAATAAACATTTCTCCAAATGGCCAATAAGCACATGACGAGATGTTCAACATCACAAATTACTAGGGAAATACAAAGCAAAACCATGAGGTAACAGCTCACACCCATTAGGATGACTCTATAGAAAAAAAAATATATATATAACAATAGGTTTTACCAAGGAGGTGGAGGCATTGGAACTCTTAGGTGCTGTTCATGGGGGTGAAAACCGAACACGCTCTCATGGAAAGCAGTGTGTGCTCCTCAGTCGCTGTGAACCTGGCAGAGGAGCCAGCAGTTTGCAGTCCTGGCTGTATACACTGGAGCTTTGAAAGTGGGGTCTTGAGGTATTGGACACCCACATGCACAAACAGCACTATTCATAGTAGCCGAAAGGTGGAAGCAACCCAAGTGTGTTTTGACAGATGAACTGATATGCAGACTGGTGTAGACATGCAACGGAGTACTGTTCTGCCTTCGCAATGAGGGCATTCTGACGCAGGCGACAGCGCGGAAGAACTTGAGGCCTCATGCTAAGTGAGCTCATCGGCCACAAGTCATCTGCATTTATGTGACACCCAGCGTCGCTGCTCCTAGAGATGGGGTAGAATGGTGGTTGCCAAGGGCTGTGGGCAGGGGATGGGACCGTTGTTTAATGGTAAGAGTTCCTGTTCTGTAGGATGAAAAAGTTCTGGAGCTGGATGGTGGTGGTGGTTGCGTAACGGTGTGATGTACTTACTATGCTGGGCTGCACACCTACGATGGGTGGTGGCAGACTTCCCCGTGTGTGTCTTTTACCACAATTAAAACAAAAAGTTTCCTGTTGACATCTAGCTTAAGTTTAAAGCTTTATTAGAGGGATCTGTGAGATGAGTAAAAAAAAAAAACTGCACCTTTGGTTTTAATCTAAGCTTTGCTTTCTCTTCACAGTGCAGCCTTCATATCCACGCGTCCTACAGCATCTCCCAGAAGCTGAACGTTCCGATGGCCCCGCTCTCAGAGCCTAACGCTGTGGGCATCGTCATCGCCCACGGTGAGCACCCCCCGCTCCGGGGCAGAGGCAGCTGGGCTGGCCAAGCCTTGGGTGCAGCTGAACCCTGCGGTGTCGAGGCTTGTCCTCAGGTGCTGTCCGGCTCCTTGTGGAGGTTCTTGCACGACCGTGACGCTCTGTCTTTCACAGATGCCCGTCAGAGCAACGTGACTTCCCCGTCCCCAGACTTTCAGTGGCCATTTTTCTCTGTTGTAAATGGCACGATGGGGATAATCGGGATACAGCTATTCAGAGTTACTCTCCCGACAGCGATTCTCTTTTTCTTTGCTGATGGGGTGGATTGTGTTGCAGGCAGCGTGGGGGACGCCATCTCAGTGATGGTCCCAGACGTGTACCTCTCGGATGACGGGGGCTACTCCTGGGTGAAGATACTGGAAGGGCCCCACTACTACACCATCCTGGACTCCGGAGGCATCATCGTGGCCATCGAGCACAGCAGCCATCCTATCAATGTGATTAAGTATGCATGAGCTCAGCTCCACCCCCTCAGAGAGCACAGTTGGGATGTCCTCAAGTTCGTGGGGGGAAGCTCGGGACCCTGACCCACCACTGTGCATCCTACAGAACTGTGGGGAAGGCTCTTGAAGGAACTGCATTTAGAACGACTCAGTTTAAATAGCTTTTTTCCCCTCTGACCCCTCTGACTAACACATTTCATCACTTTTTAAAAATATTATTCACAAGAATGTAGTGGAAGCTTTAAAATACTCTGGCTGGGAAATGACCTAAGTTCTTACGAAATACAGTTTGTTTGTTGACTTAGAAGCCTGCTTTTCCTGGGTCACCACCCTCTCTTTCCTGAAAGAATTTTTATACAGGAGTTTTTTCTACGTGCTCCTTGAATAGCTTTCTCTCTCTGTTAACAGTAAGTACTAATAACTGTCAGTCAGTGAGCAGCACCTAGATGTGAGGCGTGGCAGCCGTGCTTTCTTGAGGTGGCCGTAGGTGTGACCCGTCACCCTCTGCCCGGTTGTGGCCTCAGGTACTCCACGGACGAAGGCCAGTGCTGGCAGGCCTACACGTTCACCAGGGAGCCCATCTACTTCACCGGCTTAGCCTCCGAGCCCGGAGCCCGGTCCATGAACATCAGCATTTGGGGCTTCACAGAGTCTTTCCTGACGCGCCAGTGGGTGTCGTATACCATCGATTTTAAAGATATCCTGGAAAGGAACTGTGAGTATCGCCCCCGACCTTTTCTACCAGAAATTTGTAGACCCATTTTCCTAAATAACCAATTTTGTTTAATTGCTGTCAGCTGGAATAAGAAAATCTACATGAAAGAGGGTTGAAGGATATTCCTTGTGGGGTAATCAGAATGGTGGCAGAAAAATAGTTCTTTGGACTAGCTCCATCCAGAGAATTAAGATGAGGGCCAGATATGTAATTTAAATTATTCTGTCAGCTCCATTATAGAAGTGAAAGAGGTAATATTAATAATATGATCATCTCAGTGTATCCCAAATACTACTGTAACATGTAAGCAATATTAATTACTAACGGGATAGTTTGCGTTCTGCTAACTAAGTCTTCAAAATCTGGTGTATACTTTACACTTACCCATATAGTGAATCTCAGTTCAGCCACCTGTGGCTAAGGCTGCTGCACAGCTTTGCCCTGTGGAGCTCCTTAACATTTTATGAGACTTTTTTCTGCTTGTAAGATTAACACATGCTTGTGTTTGTCTAAAATTACATTCAGGCTTTTCGCAGTGATTACAGCAGAACCTTATAGAGAGAACTTAAGGGGAAAGTACAAAGAACATCTCATTAAGTATGTCCTTAATCAAATGTTAACATGAGCAAGTTTTCAAACCGAGTTTTGGCTTCAATGCCGGTCATGACTGAGGCTCTTACAAGGCTAGTGGGCAGGCATGAAGCGCTCACTGACCACTTAGAGTCCTGCGACTTCAAACTAGAAGAAACATTGCAGGCCCAGAAAACAGCTTCAGAAAAGGGGTTGGAATGTTTATTGTAAGCTGCTGTTCCTACAGAATCACCCAGCCCCGGTACCAAAGGTTCTGACACTGTACTGAAAACTATGGAGGATAAAAGAAAAAGTACTGGAGAATAAGTGGCCACTGTGTAACCAGTGACTGTGTGGTCACTTGTTGCTGTAATAGGAGCAGAGGCAAGGTTTCAAGATGCTTTGTTGAATTTTGGTCCTGGACACAGGACAGCACAGCGGGTCTGAGATCTTAGAATGCTAATTCAGTGACTCCAGGAGGAAGCAGACACTCAGTTGGGGCCACACTATCCTACTAGATTTTAAAATGTGACTTAACACCAGAGAGTCTTTATGTTCTAAATTCATTTTGTAAGTAGGCTATAAAAGAGCTGGCTCGTGAATTTCCCCCTCAAGAGGCAGCTCTAGAGTTTCCCCTGAAGTTTAATGTCATTGTAAGATTGGTTAAGTGTCTGCTCCTCGACAGCCTCTGTGCTGGCCCTCATATCCCGAAGGCTAACCCTAATCCACAGCCTTGAGGCCATCCGCCTGGAGTCTTACCCCAGGAGCAGGAGATTCAGTGCACTCCGCTGGGGTAACTGCCGCCAGCAGTCTTCCTCTGATTCCTCTGAACCTAGTAGACTCGAGGTGAAAGTCTAGAGAGAGAGCGTGTTCCTTTTTATTGGGAGCCAGCGAGCTCCCACCGTCTGGCTGGCTGGGATCTCGCCTGCAGGAAGGCGCCTGCTGGGCTCTGGGCCGGTGCCGGTGCCAGGCCGTGTGCAGGTCTGAGGGAAGGAGCGCGCCTGGGCTCCCCCGCAGAACAGCCAGGCTCTTGTTGACGCTCGGCGGGTGTGCGGCGGAAACAGCCCCCTCTGGGGGCTCCAGACCCCACGTCTGCCCTTCCAGAGCGGAGCGGCGACTGTGCCACCCTGCTCACCCTCGCCTGTCCTCGCAGCTGGCGGCCGCCTCACACGAGGAGGGTGGGGGGGCGCCGTGCCGGGCAGCTTCCTGAGCACTCTTCTGTCCTGTAGGTGAAGACAAGGACTACACCGTATGGCTGGCCCACTCCACAGACCCCGGGGAGCATGGGAATGGCTGCATCCTGGGCTACAAGGAGCAGTACCTGCGGCTCCAGAAGTCGTCCGTGTGCCAGAATGGCCGCGACTACGTCGTGACCAAGCAGCCGTCCGTCTGCCCGTGCTCCCTGGAGGACTTCCTCTGGTATGGGCACCTCTCCGATGCCTCTCCCGAGCTGGGGAGGCGAAAGACACGCGTGTGTGGGGTTAGCAGGTAGTTACAGTGGATCATTTTCTTCCCCAAGAGTGGGGATGCGCTGCTGCACGGAGAAGGGGAAGCAAAGTAGTCAGTCGTCGGACAGGTGACGGACCAAGCCGTTAATTATCGCACAGAACCAGCAACAACCCGCAGAAGTGCTCACTTGGCAGTGGTGGGAAGGAGGGAGGTGTATAAGGATAGAAGACGTTATGTGTGTGTGCGCACGTGTGCGCGATGGTGGCAGAACAAAAGTACCAGGACAGTGGCTGAGGAGCTAAGAGGAACCGGGGCTTTGGGAGCAGCCTGAAGCTTCAGCTCACGGGTCTGGCACTGCAAGGCCAACGGCAAAGAAAGTGTGGCTTTATCGTAAGGTGCGGTGACATCAGTGTTTTATAGGACATAGATCCTGTCAGGGTTTAGAAACTATCAAGGTGGACCTCCTGGAGCTCCGGGTCATCCAGACTTGAGGAGCAGTTACTGGGTTAGGAGTTAGTTGACTGTACCGGGTGGGAGAGTTACTAGAAGCTCTTCATGTCACGGGTAATAGTGTGAATGGAACCTGTTACCTGCAGAAATTGCCAACAGAAGGTAAAAGGGGGCCCTGAAAGAGGTGGAGAAGGCAGGCAGGCAGCATCCAGTCCCTCTCACCTCACGTTCTCTCTAACCGCGGGTGGCAGAATTCAGGTCTGAGCAACCGCATGCAGTCCTGCCAGTGGCTCGTGCCTCAGTCCCCGAGAGAGGACCTGTCCCTCAGGCCGCACTGGTGTTACCGCAGGGTTGGAGGCGTGGCCTTCCCTGCCCGGTGTCCACACCAGCGTGGCTGCCCATTACTGGAGCCGCTGCTGTCTCCCAGACGGGCGCATCTCCCCAGAGCACCGCGGCCCCTGTCCGGCTGCCACCTGGAGCATCCTCCGAGCCTGGCACGCTCCTGCTGGGCCTCAGACGCTTGGCTCTGACGTCTCGGGAGCCGTCCCCAGTTTTCTCTCCTGAGGGCGCCCACAGCACCCCTTTTACAGCATTTTCTGTGTTTTGGTTGCTGCGTTTAGGTTTGGCTCCTTGAGGGCATCGTTGGCTTGGTGCGTGCTGTGTAGTGGTAATGGCGGCGCTGCGCCAGGCCCTGTCCCAGGCAGTCCCATCAGCTCCGCCGTCCTGTGGGATAAGTGCTGCCGTCATCTCCATTTTGCACAGCCAGGGAGCCGTAGAGCTGGGACGCGAACCTGCAGAACCAGATTCAAGACCCTGCACGACACGTGCTTGAAATGAGCGAGACGGGCCCTTCCCCTGGAGTTCTGGACAGGATACTTAACGTTTTTATCAGAAGCTTCCCTGCGCTGTTGGAGGGGTGTGTCTTCTGCATCCTTTCTTTGTTCTTCCTATACTGTTTCTAAATATTTGTCAGAAATATTTTGTAGTACAGGCAGCATCTCGATAGCCCCCAGATACTCACTGGATGCTTGCTGTGTGCGGGCTGGTGGGAGGTGCCAGTGGAAGGCTAAGTTACCATCGCTGTGTTGGGAGACAGAAGGTGGTGCGTGCCGGGCGGTGTAGAGAAGGGAGAGACAGTTCTTTCTGGACCTGAAAGGCAGCGGGTCGCTTGGTCGAGGAGGTGGCTTTGGCTTAGGCAGGGCTTGACCATGCGTGTCTGGGAAGAGGCAGGCCACGAGCCAGTGGCTGGCGAGGCCAGCAGCCGCCACGCAGCCCGGGAGGTGTGTGCTGGAGGTGGGCCAGCGGGCGGGGGTGTGGTCTCCGTGGTCCTGATAGAGGCACAGGCAGCGCCCCTGGGACTCACAGGCTGAGTTTTCAGCTTAGATGTTGAGAAAGAATGTAGTGTTATGGGCTAGCCCCAGGAAATGGTGCGAGAGGCCTGAAGAAGAAAGCAAGCTGTGTTTGAACACATTATTCATCTGAGTTTCTGTCAGCCTACAGAAATGTGGGATTAGCCTATTTAGAAATGTGGGATTAGAGCTCAAAAACCCAGAAACCACCAATAGCTAAGCTTATGAAGAGGAAGCAGATGCAGTGAAAGTAGGAGAATGAGTAACCAAACCTTGAGAACTGTCTGCACGTGTGGGTCAGGAAGTGCGTGAACAGGCAGTGAGCAGAGAAGGAAGTGCGCACAGCTCTGCGGGGTGGGCCAGAGGTGGCGGTCAGCCTGGGTGGCCGCAGAGGGCCCCTGGTTGATGGCTGTGAGCCCCTGAGGGGCCTCAGACATTCGTTCATCTCCAAGATGGCCGAGGGGTTGGCGCCGGTGTGCACACAGTGAGATGTGAATGCGTAAGGTAGAACGAGTGCTCTGTTCTGTTGGAAAATTTGACCGGTAAGGGAGAGGTGGGTGGAGGGAGAAGACCAGCGCAGGCGAAGGAGGAGCCGGCAAGTGACGGCCAGTGGTCCCCCGCACGGTCTGTGAAGGAGGCCCGGGTCACAGAGGGGCAGGGCCACGTGTGCACTGTGGCCGGGGCTAGCCTTGGAGCAGGGAAGTTTGCTGCTTCTTTGGGAAAAACAGAGAAAGGAGAGCACGGGCTGGTTCTGTGGTGCTATGTGGCTGGTGGGGGCCAGGAAAGGGGGTTCCCATTGCAGGCAAGGGCCTGCGAGAAGCTGAGGGACTCGGAAGGCAGGGAAGGCCTGGCACCCCACCCCCACAGACAGTGTGACGGCACGTTATCTGGAGGTAAAAGGAAGTGCTCAGGGCCCAGAGCTCAGGTCTGCTGCCACCGCCGCAGGGCTGGGTCTCGGCATGGGAGTCCACACGCTGGCCGCTGCACTGGCGCCTCCCTCCCTGGGCCTGGCGTCTGGGCAGGGCCGCCGTGGGGACGCCTAGTCACCGAGGCCCGAGGCCTGCAGGCCCAGTCCGTCAGCTTATCCCCCCAGGAACGCCCTCTCGGAGTTGGGTCCCCAAGTGTCTTCAGGCTGGTGCCTCAGGCCTCGCTGGTCACATTTCAGCCACCAGGGTCGTGCTGGAACCGCCCGCAGCCCACTTAGCGCCGCGTCGCCGTCCGCTGCTCTCTGCCAGCAGCTTTGAAAGGGACTTTATTTGCTGACTCTTGCAGTGATTTTGGCTACTTCCGTCCAGAAAATGACTCCGAGTGTGTGGAACAGCCAGAACTGAAGGGCCACGACCTGGAGTTTTGCCTGTACGGGAGAGAAGAGCAGCTGACGACGAACGGGTGAGCTGCTGCTTCTCTGCCTCGTGACGGAGGCAGGCCATGTTCAGGCTGGAAAGCCGCTTCTCTCCACAGATCTGCGAGATGCTTTAGTGCACCCCAGAAAGCGCTGTCTGATGGACTTTCCACGAGGGTGGGGGTGTTCTGTGACCCACTATGTCTGGCGTGCCACCGGCCCCCGCGTGGCCATCAGCACCAGTCAGCGGAGGCACAGAATCAGCTTGGATTTACACGGCCGCCATATCCGTGCCATCCAGAGGGGCGCACTGCTTCCCTCCGCTGAGGGCTCCCCCTCCCAGGCTGCCCCACGTTAGCACGCTGTCCCTGGTCCGGGCTCTGCGCTAGCTGCTGAAGGCAGAGGCCGGCCTGCCCCTCAGCCAGGCGCACTCGGGCTGCTCAGGCTGAAACTGCAGGACGTGCCCCGACACCCTGTGGTCCTTCCCTCCACCCTGGGAGATGGTGTGAGGACGAGAAGCTTCTCTTTTGCTTTTCAGATGTTGTTTTCAGAAAACAGGCCAGAATCCAGGAATAGAGTCTTGTATTTTGTTAAAGTTTCTCTGTCTTTTAGGTACCGGAAGATTCCAGGAGACAAATGCAAGGATGGAGTGAATCCCGTTCGAGAAGTAAAAGACTTGAAGAAGAAATGCACAAGCAACTTTTTGAGTCCAGAAAAGCAGGTATGTTGAGGGAGGGCGGGCTTAGGTACAAATAGGGTTTTGTATCCTGCTCGAAGGCTCAAAACCACAGCGTGGAGCACTGCGTTTCTTAATGCAAGGCAGCCAGCTGCTTCGGCAGCCTCCCCTCTGCTCGCAACTGTTCGGAGGAAGGGTGGGCCATGGGACCCCAGACAAGCGCTTCCTCCTGGAGACTTTTGTAGGGGAAATGGCGTTCTGCAGAGTCCTTGCAAGTATTAGACACATAGAACTGAGGATATTTCTGAGGCTCAGAATCGTTTAGGGGAATTGTTTAAGCACAATTGTTTAGGTTTGGCTGCCTAGGCCAGGACCTGGGTTAGATGAGCCCTGGCCTCGGGGAGGGTGGACTTGGTGAGATCCCGCCATGCGCTCTGGACCGGCAGCTGACAGCTGCAGTGGGTGGGTTGTATGTCTGCCGCCCTAGACTGCCTGGCTGGGCCTGCGGCTGTGGCAAAGCAGGAGCCTCCGGATAAAGAGGCAGTGGGCCGGTAGAGAGCCTCGGCAGCAGCCCTGGCCCTGGATGACGGGGTGAGCGGGGCTCTCGGTGGGCGGGACGAGGGCCCCACCAGCGCTGTGGGGGAGATGGCAGAGAGACTCGTGTGGGCGTGTGTGCTGGTCTGAGACATATCCTGCTCCCTCCACCGCCGTGCCCCGCCCCGTAGCCGTCCTCAGTTTCCTGTCTGATGCACAGGGCCCCCACCCTCAGGACCGGCCCCAACCTTGCAGCCCCAGAATCTAGCTGTGTCTCCTCTTGAATACACTGAAAATACACATTCCCTCTCTCCCACCCAGAGGCAGGCAGGTCACACTCAAACAAAAAGGTTTATTTGTAAAGACATACCAAAAATGAAGTGGAAAGATAAACCCTGGTGCCCTGTGGTGACCTGCCTGTAGCACTTTTCCCGGCGGCGGCCTGTTTGCGGTCAGTCAGCCATTATCACTGTAGCCTCCTCTCCCGTCCACCCTTAAGCTCTGAGACGCAAGGGCGGTGGTGTGCACAGGCACAGTTGCCATTTGCTCCAGACGGTTCCAAGGCTCCCAGGGTCACGTTGGCTGGGTTTGCAGCGTTCTGACAGCTTCAAAGCAGAAGGTACCTCTGCCAGCTGCAGGCCTCTGGTGGGAGCGAGGTGACCCGGCGTGGGTGTTCGGAAAGTGCCATCGTTAAATGCCTGGAGACTGCAGGTCATTGAGAAACAAAGCGAGTAAGCAACCTCTTTGAATTCAGTCCTAGAATATGCACACCTGAAATTGTCTGTGATTGTGTTTCATTTGTGAAGAACTCCAGGTCAAACTCTGTCCCAATCATCCTGGCCACGGTGGGGTTGATGCTGGTCACGGTCGTAGCCGGGGTGCTCCTTGTGAAGAAGTACGTCTGTGGGGGCAGGTAAGGAGCCCGGGAGTCAGTCAGAATCCAGACCAGAAAGTCAGCCGAGTGCATCTGGCTGAGTCTCTTCTTGGCAAAAACTTCACTCCTTGTTTTTGAAACATCAGGCCCGCATCTCAGCTTCTGTGTTTTCCACTTGCCATCTGTGGGTCCTGCTTCCTGCTGTGTGGCTCTTTCGGTGTGCATGTAAACTGAGAAAGTCCACTGTCCTCTCAGAAGCGCCCCCGCGCCTCAGAGGCTGACGGCGTCTCCGCCCGCAGGTTCCTGGTGCACCGGTACTCCGTGCTGCAGCAGCACGCCGAGGCCAGCGGTGTGGATGGTGTGGACGCCTTGGACACTGCCTCCCACACTAATAAAAGTGGTTATCATGATGACTCAGACGAGGTGAGTCCGAAGTGCAGTGACAAAGGGTGATTCCTAGTCCTAGCCAGTGTGGTGGCGGCAAAGGAGGGAGTAAGCTAGAAAGAGTCATTTAATGACTCCTAAGATTTGGCCAGCCCCCAAGCTGGGTGAGTGCTAGGAATTCTTTCACCTACGGATAATACGGCCTGTGTCTGTCTTTGCAGGATCTCCTGGAATAGCTCCTCGCAGGAGCTGGGACCAAGCTCGGACGAGGGAACCACAGTACCTCCTACTCTCCTGTGGTTCCAACTTAGGGAAATAAATTTCCCTTTGCAAGGGACCCAGCTCTGTTTCTGCTGCTTCCATCAAAGCCAAAAGGACCTTCACTAAAGAAATGCAGGGGGGACCCTAAACACTCTCACAATTGGCTCTGCGAAGAGGGGGGGGAAATTTTAATTCTTTAACAGTTTATTTCCACTTCTGTCTTTCTGCAAAACGTGGGCTGTTTGGGTTCTGGTTTTTAAGGGACGTGCACTGGGCACGAAAGGCGCGTTTGACTAACCACACGCTTGCATGTGCTGCACAGCACCTCCTCGGGGCACCTGTCACCCCAGCGCCGACCCTCACAGAGCACCCGGAGCTGCCCTGGGCCCTGCCTGCGGCTGCAGAGATGAGCACAGAGGCCGCGGTGGTACCTGGCACCACCTGGGCAGCCCTTCCCTTCCAGATGCAGCCCTGCTCCAGCATTGCACACTAGCTTCACACGCTGATCCCTGCTTGTCCCCTTTTTTTTCAGGGACCGTAGACCGCAGAGGTTTTTCTTTTTCTCCCCCATTTCACTAGGCAGTACCCTCGTTAATTGCACTTTGGCAACTAACTTAACCACGTGCTTCCAAGACACTAAATCAGGAAAACTTAAAGGGCAGTATTTTTAACTTGGGGCAGGGAGAGGGGAACAGCAGAGAATTGACTAGATTTAGCACCTACTAAAGGAGAAATTCTTGCTGCTTCTGCACCCTCTCAAGCCACACTTTATGCGTGTGCCAGGGGACGTGCTCAAGGACGGGGTCGGGCTGGCCCTGGGCGCGTGCCCAGCCCTGGCACCCAGCTTGGGCTGATGCACCGACCGCAGCGCACCCGGGAGCTGGCCGTCACCTCTTCCACTTCCCGTCCTACTTGTGTTGGCTCTTGGTCTCTCGCGGGAACGGCTGCTCGTTTGCTCCCTCTTAGGTGTGGTTGTCCATGGAGCCAGAACTAGATGTGTTTTCAGATTTATAGGCTTTTTTAAAAAAATCAGAATTTTATTAGCAGGCTGTCCTCCTCATCCCATTTCCCCAGCTTTGCCAAGTAATTTATTGGCATGAAACTTTGGCTGAATCGATTAAAAACACACTTGTGTAGATGATGCTTTGTGTGACACATTGAGCTCATATTTTAAATTTTGGGAAGTTTTCCATTTGACATTTTTAAAAATTAAATAAATTCTGGAACATAGTTGGATTTTGGGGTGTCATAGTAATGGAAGGCTGCAATAGTTAGTTTTAATACAGCGTGAATATTTGCTATACAGAACTACACTAAGTTTTTGGTCTTAGTCTACTGTGCTGGTCACAGTTTCCCCCAATAATTACGATTGATCAGAACAGTCTTTTGTAAATGCCATGCTGCTGCTAGTTCATTTTATGGCTAGAGAGTCAGTAAAAAGTAAATGTGCCAAATTAACTTTTATCAGACTGTGTGAGCAGATGGCTAAGTTCTCTCCTCACCAGAATGCATTAACAGCAGCAGGGAAGTGGGGGAGGGAGCGGATGGAGAATTTTAGAGACTTTGCAACTGCAGTAAAATTAAACAAGTCAGGGAGCTTCAGTTAGAAAATTAACTTAGGGCTGTTTTTGTCATGAGAATTAATACTTGTTAGAACCAAAGCACTAATCTCTTAGGAAAAGCATGTTCATTTTGCATTTTTTTTAATTAAAATTATTCCAAAGAAACACCAGCTCACAGATGACGAAGTGGCGGCCTCGGCCCCATACCTCCTGCCCAGAGCTCACCGACGGCCGAGAAGAGCCCCTGCACAGCACTGCTCCCTCCGCCCTGCGCGGTGTGCTGGCGCGTGGTCCTTCTCAGTCCATTTTAAAACTTAGGAAGGTTTGTATTCTTCTGTAAATATAAAATTAGAGCCTCCTTGCTCCCAAGGACACTCGGGGTCTCTGTAACTTCGCAATGTCCAGAAACTTCCACTTGCATCATGTCATCTGAACCTCACACATTCTTAAGAGATTTTGTTAAAAGCCATTTTTTGGAAAATGGGGTTGGGCTCCTCATTTTTGGAGCACTAACTGAAGCGGAGGCAGAGACCCCGAGTGGTTTGGGCAGCAGCTGTCTGTCCTCGGCCGGCTCCTCTCCTCAGGACGGGCCCGCGGCATTTCTCTCAGTATTCAGCACCTTTTGCCACTTAAATAAACACAACGTTTTACTCTTCTGTACTTAGCGGCTGAAAACAAAACAGTGGCTGGTTTGGACATGTGTTTGGAACCCCCCCTCCTCCCTGGGGGTCCCTACTTCAGGAGTGGGGCCACCATGGGGGAGCCCCCCTTCCACAGCCTGGCTCTGCTGGGTAGAGGACACTGATGAGCCTGTGTCCAGTCCTTTGCTGGCTGGTTAGCAGGGTTTCTGCATCAGCCTGCCATGCACAAACGCCTGCCCTCTGCCAGGGAGTAAAACAGACTAAATGTATGATTTCGAAGATCAAAATGATTTCTAGCTTTTCTTACTGGTGTTAGGTTCCAAGCATTTTCTTTGAAGGTAAAGCATAGCATACCACTGTGTGAATGCCCAGGCTTCCTGGAGCAGAAGAAGTTATTTCTGGAAGTTTCAGCAGTAGAAGTTAGCATTGCACGACAGCTAGACACAGCACACCGTCCGGATTAGCCTGAGTTCTCCAGTGGAGAGTTCTCCGTCCTGCCTCTGCAGGCAGGTGTCTTGAAGCTGAGGGGGCTTCGGTCTGCGGTGACCCTGGAGAGCAGGTCTGTGCTCACCTAGGCTGTTAGTGGAAGGGGAGCACCGCTTGGAAGGCCCATGTCTGGGCGTCGTGGCAGTCTAGAGCGGGCTCTGCCACTGCATGGCTTTCCGTAGTGCTGCTCGGTTTGCCCCGGGCCTGTACATGCCCCGGCTTGGCCTGTCGGCCTGACACACCGGCAACGTGCTGGCACCTGCAGCTCCTGTGCTGGCTTCTAACCAGTAGCTGCTGCTCCCGTGGCCTCCATACCACACCCGGACAGACAGGCGTGCTGGGCCCTCCGCAGCCATCCCAGGTGGCAGGGCTGGCCTGGCTCCAGACCTTTATTTCCCAGGCAAATCATCCAGATAGATTCTCTTCCTTCCTAGAAAGCGCCACAGAGCCCTCCCCCCACCCCCCGCAGTCTAGAGCTCATCTGCTGCTTGTCAGAACAGCCCGATGCCGTGAAGCCTGCAGCTCTCCGATCTGCTACAATAGGAGGAGGTTCAGCTCTTCAGCTTTGCTACTACATTCCCTCAAGCAGGAAAGTAAACTTGGACTTGATTTCCTTTGAACAAAACCAAAGTTGCAGATTTGCCAGATGACGGAGTGATGGGGGCAGGCTTCCAGCTCTGCGCGCAGTGGGTGCTGGCTCCTGTCCGTCGTCTGCTACCTGTCTGCCCCGCTCAGTGCACCGTCCCGCCCTGGCGGAGCCCATGCCCGGCCCTCGTGGGAGACGAAGAACAGGAACACGCTGGTTTCTTGGTCGCAGTGAATTTTCAAAATAACCAGAGCATTAATTTCAAATCGTCTTCGACTTGCTGTATGCATTTTTTCACACGAGTACATTATTAGCATCCTGGTTTTTACAGAACTAATCCATATCTTTATATATGTATAGATACATGTGTACATACATACATGTATAAACTGTACAGTGTACATGTTAAGGGTTTATTGGTATGTTCCAAATCTTTAATGCAGTTTTCATCCTCCGCATGCCCTCCGTGTCGGGTGACGCGAATGTTCCCTGATTCTGCCCACCCCGGGTTCGGACGTCTAAGGAGGAAGGTTTTGGTCGTCTCCTCCTCATCCTCGTGCACAGAAATGCTCAGGGTCCCCGTGTGCCTGTTGTTCAACCTTTCTCGTCTCTCGTCCCTTTTCTGAGCATGTGGTCCTTCCCATCTGGTCCCTGTTCCAGAACTCTGCCCCCTCCGCCAGCGGTAGAGCTGCCTTCCGACTCCAGTGTGAAGCAGTATCAATATCATTACTGCATGTACGCTGCAACCCAAGTTTCCTGCTCCCTTGGAACAGGAATTGCATGTGAGGTGGGATAATCAGTTTTCAGTGATGTGTGTGTTACACAGCAAAGCGAGACCCCATAATACAATGCCACAAAACAAACAAAACTCAAATCTCTTTAGCATTGTGTAAATAAATACGGATACGTCTAACTTTGTACTGGTATTTTCTGTATATTTGCAATATTTGGGTTAGAAATAAAACAGATTGGACTTTGTTATCTGACCTATTGAAATGACTAAGCTACAGTGTGTTGATAGGATGGCTTTTCTAATTTTCAAAACAAATTCCAGTGACCAAAGAAAATAAGCCAATTAAAAAGGCAGGGCTATGTATTTATAGCATGAAAGATACTAGAAAACCATTCACTTCCCTTCTTGCTCTTCGTGTTCATAAAATCTTCCTCCCTTGGGTACTCCCGTCCTCGTCTAGGGCAGCTGGCCGCGGAGTCTGCTGAGCCAGCCCTTGCCCTTTACGGCTTGCAGTTGCAGTTCGCTTCCTTCTGGACGCAGCGGCATGTAATTCCTCACCTGAGTTACACGTTCCCTGTAGCAGATTCGACAGATGACAACAGCGGGCGGTGTAGCTGGGCCATCCCATCTGTCCCTCGTATTTTTCTTGCTGCTCTTACCCAGGCCTTGATCTGTCCATTTAAGGGCTCCAGAGACTTGCAGTTTCTCTCTCTCCCAAAATACTTCCAGAAGTGGCTCCTGACCACCTCCCTTGCGCTTTTAGACCAGCCTTGAAGGCTGCCGCTTGCCCACCATGCTGGGCCGACACTCCCTGTGGGTGCGTAGTCCGGCGGCACAGTCTGAAGACGCAGGGTCAGGCTCTGCTCTTGAGGAGTCCCCCGGGGCTTGTCCAGAGGTCTGTCTGCAGGGATGTGACCTAATGTGTTGTCTTGTGACCTGCGCCCGTCGCTAACCCTTTTACAACGTGTATTGCCCGTAAAACTGCCACCACCACTTCACCCGTGAACCATCACCACCGACCTTGTGCTCTTCTCTCCCCTGCTTTGACCCCTTTTCTTCCCCTCCCTTTTTTTTAAACAGATCCCTGGCTCCTCCCAGACTTACCTCTAGTGGCCAGGCCCCAGGAGTCTGCGGTTTAATTTGATCCTTTCACACCTTCGTAGCAGCAAGCACTGAGAGGGCTTAGTCCACCAAAGCACCGGTGAAGGGGATCCTTGAGGTCCCTTGTTTGGGGATTGTTTGTACTTAGAAGTGGTCGGTCTGAGGCCGGGAAACAAGTCGGAGAAGCCTCTGCACCAGTCCTGATGTGGCACGAACACAGCCTTTGCCGAACAGCCCAGAGGTTCAGCCCCACCGCCCCCTGCAGCCATCCTCACCCCAGGAACACGCTCCCTGACCACGGCGTCTGCGCAAACAGAGCTCTGACTCCTGTCCCCGACAGGCACCTGGACTCCTACTGCCCCTGCCCCTAAATTAGGGACTAGTGGGGCAGAGGGGAGGGGAGAGATGAGTAGAAGGGTTCCATTCAATGAAGCTTTTCCATCAAAATAAAAAAGGAAGGCAAGGGGAAGCGAGGGATATATGGGCACTCTGTAGTTTTGCTAAACTTTCAACTTCGCTTTAAACTGCTTTAACAGTCTATACAAACTACACATGCACACTCCACACACACACGCACACACGGGATGCTGGCTTCTGGAGCTGACAGCACGAGGGGATTGGGGCGTTCGGATGGAGCACACAGCACACGTAGAACGATGGGGCCCGTGCAGGTCTCTGCTATGTGACTACACCACCATGAGCGGCCACTTCCTACATTTTACCCTTTTTCCTCAATACAATCCCAGCATCATCATCCTGGTTTTTTTTTTTCTTAAAGACTTATTTATGCGTACAAGAACTGGGGTACAGGCCAGAGGTGTGGGGGGTGAGAGGATCCACCAGAGACAGAGTGGGGAGCAGAACACTGCTGAGGGGAGCAGCCAGTGAGGCAGGAGAGGCCTGCTGTGCCCTGTGGGTCCCCTCCCTGGCCAGGGCTCAAGCTGCAGTGGGGGTGGATGCTTCACAGTGCAGTTCTTAACCCCTTGCGCCACCAGGGAGGCCTGTCATTCAGGTACCTGAGGTTCAGAGTGGGTGATTTGCCCAGGTCACCTTGCTAATGGGTGAGAGGTGTGGCAGCAAGTCACACCTGAACCCCCCTCTGTCCCCAGGGCTCCTCCTCCCAGCCTCTCACTCAGTTCTACCTTATCTCATAGGCAAGGGAGCTTTCAAAGGGGAAGTGCTGGCCCTAAAAATAGCTTGTATTTATCGAGCACTTAGTCAGCTACACTCTGCTCAGCACTTTACACAGATTATCTCCTTTAATCCTCACAACACCCCGCGGCTGTTATTATCTCCGTGTTACAGACGAGGAAACAAACCTAAGAGAGACTGATGTGTCGCAAGGCACACAACTTGTTGGTGACAGCCAGCGGGGTCCCCTGCCCCCAAGCACAGACTCCACATCCCGAGGCCTCTGGAGGGGCAGCACACTGGGAAGTGGAGAGGAGGGACCCCCTGTGAAGGGCACCCCATAAGACCTCACCGCTAGTGCTGAATGTGGGGCCGAGTGAGCAGGCGAGCAGTCCAAGTGTGGCCGTGGCTAACCCCGGGGCTCCTTGCATCGCACCTGAACAGCCCGCTGGCTGAGCTGGAGTCAGGAGCCAGAGTCAGGCGGGTCTTCTCCGCAGGAGCCAGAGGGCCCTCTGGAGGTGTGGGGTTGGGGCGTGGCCACAGAGGGCAGTTTGAAGCTCAAGCGCTCCCCTCCCGTCTAGTGCTGTGCGAGGGGGTGTCATCTCTCCCAAGATTACAGGGCCACCTCGCCCTCCTCCTGTGGCTATTCTGGGCTGCTGTCTGCTCCCCTCTCCTCCCCTGCTTCGTCCCTTCTGCTCCGAGGAGCGGGGTGGGGAAAGGCGGCCAGTTACATAACCCTGCAGCTGGGACCCCGGCAGCCCAGCCGGAGAGCAGGTGCTCGGCCCTCCCTAGCCAAGGACAGTGACGAACCCCTCTGCGTTTCAGTTGGGGTGGCCCAGCATGGAGACAGCCTCGGCTCTGGACGAGGCCAGAGGGTCCACGCTGAAGGTGGAAGAAGCCAGCCCCGCGGATGCTGAGCGACCCCAGGCTTCACCTCTGCACGGAGCTGGCAGCCCCATTCCCCAGCTCCCACCCCCTATAGAAGGTGACCCGTGGGCTCGGGGCGGTGGGAGGCTGGGCGGTGGGAGGTGGGTGACATGCAGGAGATTCCTGCACCTTCTCTGGGCTTCCTGCTTTCCTTATGCCACTTCCTAGTGCTGGTACTTAGGACGGAGAAGTATTTGATGGGTCCCGCTCCCCCTTCCTGTCCAGCGTCTCTGTTGGGGTCTTGCTTTTTGGCCGAAAAGTCAGTGAATGGTGTTTGTGACAACTTACAGTGACCAAAAATGATCTGCTTGTGTTTGTGCTTTTACAAAATGTCTCACAGGAACTAGGCAGAGCGGGTATGCTAAAGCCAGCCACGAGGGGAGTAAGGGCGAGATGATGCTGGAGGAGAGGGAAGTGGAAAGGTCAGCGGGGAGGCTAAGTGGGGAGCGGGAGAGCACACGCCTCCCAACCCCAAATCCCACTGACTCCCCACCTCTTGAAGTGTGCGTTCCATGGACAGAGCGGTGTTTGTTCCCACCTGCTGTCTCTGTGAGCCTCTCTGCAAAGAGGCATTTTCTGGCTCAGAGGCGGAGGATGCCCCTTCTGGGCTTCTGACAGCAGTTCTGCCGCCCACTCCCAGCCGTCCTGGATGAGTCTGTGCGGCTCGCCTGGGTGTCTCCTCCTGCGGAGGGGGCGGGTAGGCTTCCCCTGCTCCTCCACGGGGCAGAGGCCACCGCAGGGCCGCACTGAGCGTGTCCAACCTGCACAAAACCCGCGTTCGCCCCTTGAAGTCTCATGTGCAGAAGAGGCAAAGGCCACAAAAAGAAGCCCGTGGGGTCCCAGGGTGGGGAGCAGGGGGAGGAGAAGACAGGATCTAGATTCGCTCCCCAGAGCTGCCCCCGCAGCAATATGATCCTGGCAGTAGCCAACTGCTCAGTTCCCATTTCCTCTCTGTAAAATGGAGAGTAGCGATTCACTGCAGCGAGGTAGTTGAAAGGACTGCGAAGGGCCCTGAAGAGGCCAGGTCAGACGTGAGCAGACAGTATTTCCAGGGGGTGGGGGTGTGGGGGGGACACATAACAATGACACCTGCATGCAGGGCTGTGCAGGGAAAGCTCCTCGCCCCTCACCTTGGCAAGCCGGGGAACAGGCTGGTTTTTCAGAAACTGAGTCCCCAGGGCAGGGAGTCTGCAGGCTTCCTCCCTTCAACAAGAGGAAGCAGACCTTATTGTGAACAGACTAGGCTGGGATGGCTTGAGGCAGAAAACCAGTGTCTCCCCCCAAAAGGCCCAGGGAATATGTCAAGAATGGGAGCCAGGACTGCTGGTCTTGAGGAACCCCGTGGGAGGCCCTCCCTCTCCCTCACCCACCCCCAGTTGTGGAGTGAATGCGGTGGGGTGCCAGTCCCTGTGGGACCCGGAGAGGACCCAAGGACCCCCGGTCCCTCGCTGCACGCGGCCAGGCTTCAGTCCCCAGCAGCCAGCGGCTCAACCCAGCAGCACCCCGGGGACCCTACCAGTAAGGACCCAGGTGACACTGCAAAAAAAGTATGTTTGCATCTGTTGTCTGCTTGGAAAGAGAAGACACGCATTCAAGACCCTCCTTGCTTAGCTTCCTTCTTCCTTCTACAAGTATTTATTTTGTGCCCATTATGGGCCAGGCACTGTTACAGAAATGACAAAATAAGCAAAAATAACTTCCCTCTTGTAGATTGCGTTCTAGTGTGAGGACAGAAAAGCAAACAAACTCTAAATAAATAAATAACTTGTCAGATGGTGATAAATGCTATGTCGAAAATAGTGTAAGGAAGACAGAAGGTGCTGGGGCTGGGAGGCGTGTTGGCCATTTTAAACAGGAAATGCAGTGAAGTTCTCGTTAAAGAAGTGATATTTGAGCACAACTTGGAGAGCTGCCTGAGCAATGCAGGCACATCCTGGGGGAATGCTTCCCAGGCCCAGAACAGGAGGTGCTAAGGCCCTGGGGCAGAAGTGCGTTATGCACAGGACCACTGTGTCTACAGCAGAAGGAGTGAGAGCAGGCTCTCGCCAAGAAGCAGCAAGCTCACTGTGGAGACTGCTTCTGCTCTGAGACACAGAGAGGCCCCCTGCAGGATTTCGAGTGAGAACTGACATGACCTAGTGTGGATTTTCAGGTTTTCTGGCTGCTGAGGGAGCAGCGGGTGAGACAAGAGAGGTCTGCCATGCCATGAGAGCTGGGTTAGCTCCCTGACAAGGATCGAACTCAAGGCACAGTGGTTGTCAACAGCTTGATAAAGCTGAGACTTTAACCCCTGTGCCACCAGGGAGGCCCGGTAATGTACATTTTGCTGGAGCATTAGCCATGTCAGTGGCGATGAGAGTGGGAAACTTAGTATTCAGATGGTAGAGTGGCTGTAGTTATTGGTCGAGAGAAGGACCACAGGCTCCAGGGGCTGAAACCAGGCCTTTGGAGAGGAGGTGGGTCCAATGTGAGGGATGGGATGTGAGGGGTGGGCCCTGCGGGGTGGAATGGAAGGGTGTGGAAATCACCAAGAATCACGACTGAGCAGCGCTGTCGAGAGCAACATGAGCCAGGGCATTAAGGGAAGACCACCTCCAGGAGTTGTGGCACCTCCTCAAGAATGCACTTTTTTTTTTTTAAAGATTT
This sequence comes from Galemys pyrenaicus, assembly GCA_019455555.1. NCBI lineage: Eukaryota > Metazoa > Chordata > Mammalia > Eulipotyphla > Talpidae > Galemys > Galemys pyrenaicus. The sequence continues at coordinate 291,203 of JAGFMF010011828.1, forward strand.
ATTTATTTATGCATACAAGCACTGGGCTACAGGCCAGAGGTGTGGGGGTGAGAGGATTCACCACAGACAGAGCAGGGAGCAGAACAGGCAGATCAACTGAAGTACACTGCTGCAGGGAGCAGCGGGCACAGCAGGAGAGGTCTGCTGAGCCATGTGGGTCCCCTCCCTGGCCGGCAGCAGGGATCGAACTCGAGCTGCAGTGGCTGCGGTTTGCTTCATAGTGCGTTGCTTAATCCACTGTGCCATCAGGGAAGCCCTGCACTTTTTTTTTTTAAGATTGTATTTATTTATGCATACAAGAGCTGGGGTATGAGCCAGAGATGTGGGGAGTGAGAGGATTCACCAGAGACAGAGTGGGGAGCAGAACAGGTGGATCGACTGAAACACACTGCTGAGGGGGGCAGCGGGCCAGGCAGGAGAGGTCTGCCGTGCCATGTGGGCCCCTCCCTGGCTGGTAATCGAACTCGTGCTGCTGTGCCATGGATGCTTCACAGTGCGGCACTCAACCCGCTGCGCCACTAGGGAGGCCCAAGAACGCATGTTTCTTTCCCCAACCCTCGTTTCATGGTCTTCAAGGAGGTGAGGCTTCTGAGGTCACCACACTTGTCTCCATCACACTCCCGCAGACAGATTTCTGATAAGGCCACATCTGCTAATGTTCCTCCGGAAATTGTTGGATCCCTGGAAATCTCTGGGTACTCTTCACCATCAGAGCTGGTCTTATGCATTTGCTGTCTCTGGGAGAACCATTCACACAGGCACTTGTGTGTGTGCACACACGTACACTCAGACATGTGTACACTCACACACACCCACATGTGCGTGCATATTACACTCCCAGACATTCACACACATGCACTCCCACACACACTGTCACAACATACGCACATACACACACCTCACACATGTACGCAAGACCCCTCCACTCAGTGCATCTGTCTTGTTTCTTTATTCTCGTGGCCATAATATCAATCTGAACTGCACAGCTAGGGGATTGCTAGAGGGAAGAGGAACAACGTGAAAGGAAATTTTCAGAGAACAGGAACAATTATTTCATGAGAAGTGGAGAAGGAACTGGGCATAGACTTCAGCAGAATGAAATCACAACAGAATCAGGACAAACTTTCTGATCAGGAGTTGCAGTTTTTGGACTTCAGGAAAACTTCTCTACTGTTTTTAGAAAGGGTTAGCGTGCTCTCTGAGAGAAATAGTGCTGAGAGCAACACAGTTCTGAAATCATGACTCTCAATGCACTTTTCAAATTGCCTTTTCCAGGCCTCCCTGGTGGTGCAAGGGGTTGAGCAACTCACTGTGAAGCATCTGCAGCGTGAGTTCAATCCCCGGCCAGGGAGGGGACCCACATGCGCAGCAGACCTCTCCTGCCTCGCCTGCTGCTGCCCTCGGCAGTGTGTTTCTGTCAATCTGCCTGTTCTGCATCCTGCTCTGTCTGGTGGATTCTCTCACCACCCTCACACCTCTGGCCTGTAACCCAGTGCTTGTATGCATAAATAAATAAATCTTTAAAAAAACAAAAAAAACCCTTCGGCTCTGCTTGAGAGCTCCAGCTTTGGTTCTCGTCCTCCTGGCATCTGAGGAGGAGAAAGACCTTGGGCGTAAGGGAAAGCCAGGTCTCTCCAAGGTCAGCACGATTAACGCCTCACTGGACTGTGGATGTGTGAAAAGATGTGCCCCAAGTGAGCCCGTCTACTAATGCCCTGAGCAAGGGTCAGACGCTGTGTTTGTTCGAGCAGGCAGGACGGTCTGGGCAGAGCCAGGAAGGACAGGACGCTGCTGCCACCCGGCACCTGGGGCTGTCACACACTCTTCGGCCACCTCCAGCGCTGTGTCAGCAGCTTTGGTCCCCAGTCCATCCTCGGCCATCTCCAAGAGGCCTGGAGCTGCTGAGAGCAGAGTTCTTGCCCAGTAACCCTCAGGGAGTCGGAACATTCTAGTAACTTGTGTGTCCAGTGTTGATTCAGCATCGTGTCCAGGAACCTTAGTTACAAGCAGAGACCTGGCCCGAGAGCCCTGTAGCGAAGAAGGGACCCCTTCCTGCCCGCAGCCTTTGCCCTTGTCTCTCTGCCCCATGTCCCCCTCTCAGATCTCAGGATCCCGGGGCCCATCTGCTCAAACTCCTCCTAAACCCCCATCTGAGCTTATGATTTATAAAAATGCACCTTTCATTTTTCTCTCTTTAGTACAGGTGAAGCAATGCTAACATTTTCCAAGGTATTTTTCTTTTTTTAAGAAGAACTGGGGTGTAGGCCAGAAATGCGGGAAGTGAGAGGATCCACCAGAGACACATTGGGGAGCAGAACAGGTGGATCGACTGAAACACACTGCCGAGGGCAGCAGCGGGCCAGGCAGGAGAGGTCTGCTACGCATGTGGGTCCCCTCCCTGGCCGGGGATCGAACTCAGGCCATAGCAGTCATAGCACTGAGACTAACTCCTAGGCCCCCAGGGAGGCCATCCAAAGTGTTTTTCTAAGAAATAAAAGAAACTCCGGTGGGGACAAAAGCAGACAGCGGCGTGCTCCTCTCCCTGGGGGCCTGTTCCCTGCCTGCGCTCTAGGGGTTCGGGGGGCACATCCTTGGGCACGAAAACCTGGGTCCCTTTCCCCCCAACCTTCTCAGTCCCCGAGTGTGTCCCTCTGCCCTCCCTTCTTGCTTCTCCCTCCAGGGGAGAGATCACGGCCAGCGCCCTGACCGTGGTACCAGCCCCAGGTAAGGCAGGTAGGTGGGCAGAAGCGCTGGGTGCAGAGGGTGCCTTCCTACTCTGGGGGAGGCGGGGAGCTGGGAGTCCTGGCACCACCAGCACAAGCCCACACCCAGCCCTGAGAGTCCCAGCAAAGCTGTCTCCCTCCCTCAGCCCTATTCTTCCAGAGTCCCCCCACTTCCATAGGCAGAGCACAGGACGACGCAGCTGGCTCCTCTCCAGCCCTCTCCCCAGCGAGAGTGAAGAGTTATTTCCCCACCCAACCCTGCCAGCCAAGCCCCACAAGATGAGGCTTTGACCCTCCTTTTCAATTGCCACCCTCTTTTCTCCAAAACCCCCTTAAGTCATATCCGCCTGTCTCAACCCTTTGGTCGCTGGCCAGGATGGTCACGAGAGAGGAACTCCTCGCACAAACCCGCTTCTGTTCCCCGAGCCCTGCCCGCCAGGCTGCCGAAGTCGAACAGAGGGCAAGCACTGTGGGGTCACTCCCTGCCTGGGGCCCGCCGCTGTCCTGCTCTTGCCGAGGAGGGCAAACCACGTCACTTGGGCCCTGCTGCTTTCGGGGCAGGGGAGACGGGGAGTCTGAGTCACATACGTTGCACAGCAGAAAGGAGGCAGCATCAGTAAAACGGACGGTGCGTGTTGAGAACTTGCACTTAACGGTCATTTATGAAAGTCAAGAGCAAAGTTCCCGGTCCCTAAACAATGGTCTACAAGTTGAGGTGCAGGGAGAACATAGTGGAATCTTTGTTTCAGGTTCACCATTCATAATTTTGCATGATAGAATGTGCTCGTTCAAGCAGCTTGGTCGATAAGCAAACACACCTAGGTTGGGGTGAACGCTCAGGAATGTATTCACACGGCCAGGACTTTGCAGTCAGCCTGCTACGGTGCCCACTGTGGCGCCTGCTCTGGCGTCCATGCGGGGTGCACGGTAGTGCACTGGGGTGAAGGTTTTCTAAGTGCTAGGAATGAACTGGGGGGGGGGTCGGGCAGGGGACTTGTGGGAGCTGCCACACCCCACTTAGGACACCAGCAGCAGGAGCTTGCCCAGCAGGAACAGAGAGAGCTCCCACCCCAGGCCAGGAAATGGTGCGGGGCCAGCCAGGCCCCAAGGGAGGCCAAGTGGCACCTTTGCACTTCGGCCAGAGGAGAGAACACCTGGTCGTTCTCCAAGCCTGACGCTCAGGGCCTGGCTGCATCTCCGACCTCCTCCCGGGAGCCAGTCAACACACTCTAATCTCTCTCCTCACTGAAGCAAACCGGGCCCTAATGGTTCCCACACTGCGCTGTCCAAAGTGGTCCTCCGCCTCCCGGGAGGCGCTGCGCAGGCGCCAGAGCAGGGAGACTGCGCACAGGAGGCCCGCCAGCTCCCTCCGAGCGGGTGTCGGTGACACCCAGGGGTCCTGGGTGCTGCCTGTGGTTCCAGTACCGGTACCGAGCGCTTCCCAGCCCCCGCACGGGGAGCGGAGCTGACACGTGGAGGTCAGGATGAACACTGCAGTGGCCTTCCTAAACAAGGCTGTTAAGGGTAAATGTAGAAAAAGCTGGAAAGACAAAGCGCACAGGCGGGACCGGCGTGTGCACAGACAGAAAAGGTCTTGTGAACGAAAAGTCAGCGCTGAGGGAGACCCACGAGCAGCAGCAGCACAGGCCCCCACTCGTGCTCTCTCTGCAAGACCTTCATGCGGTCCCGGGGCTCAGCCCAGCAAGGAGGGGAGCAGCCTTCGCGCACCCCAGAGCGCTTCGCCCACCCAGCGAGGCCTCGGTCACCCACCCGCGGAAACCGCCAGACGCACGACCTGCTTCTCTTCCCACCACAGCGAGCGAGCTCACCACCCCGTTTTCTCTCTTCCCCTCACTCAGAGCACCCCAAGATCTGGCTCCCTCGGGCCCTGCGGCAGACCCACATCAGGAAGGTTGGAGACACAGTGAACCTGCAGATTCCGTTCCAGGTGACCGTGCCAGCTGGTGCTGCAGTTGAGTGGAAGCAGACACCAGGAGCCCGGCCACCAGGGGGCAGTGTCCTGGCCTTGAACAGAGGGGCCATGTCACCAGCAGTCCGAGGCCAGTGACCTTCCGCCTGCATCCCCGAGGGGGGCTTGGGTCAGACTGGACATACCCGGGTGATGAGGTGAGGCTGACCCACCGCCTCAGTCACCTCGGATCTGGGAGCTCTCCGTCCTGAGCACCCTTTGGAGACTGGGTGACTGACAGTCCCAGCTGCCCTGGGCATCCCTGACCTAACCCCTCAGACAGTGGGAAACTCAGACACCCCCCTTTCCCATGATCCTCAGCCTGCTGCTGACAGAAGGAGTCCCCCTGGGACTTGCTCCGGAGTCTGCAGCTGTGCATCGCGTCCCCGTGTGAACTGGGGTGGAGCTGGCCGCGTCGCAGCAGGGAGGGCCAAGAGGCCTCTTAGGGTTGCTCACAGTTTCATCCCCGTTTCTCAGGGCAAGCCCAAGCCACGAGCCACCTGGACGCATGACGGTCGTGCCTTGGATGGCAGCCGTGTGAGCGTGCGCACCGGGGAGCGGGACTCCATCCTTTTCATCCGAGAGGCCCAACGGGCTGACTCTGGGCGCTACCAGCTCAGCGTGCAGCTGGGCGGGCTGGAGGCCACTGCCACCATCGAGATCCTGGTCATCGGTATGATGGGGGGAGGGGCCAGGGTGGTGCTCGGGGCGCCCTCTACAGGCTGAAAGGAGCCCTCTCAGAAGTGCTGTGGAAGCGGGCCTGAGCCCACCCACACCGAGAGGATGTAAGATGGTGGGCGAGCAGCTGGGGTCGTACACAGAGATCGAGATGGGAGGGGGCGCTCCTGGGGTGATTTCCGCACGTGAGCTGCACGGCGCCCACTGTCATACTTTTCCCTTTCAGAGAGGCCAGGACCTCCTCAGAGTATCAAGTTGGTGGACGTTTGGGGCTGCAGCGCTACCCTGGAGTGGACACCTCCCCAAGACACGGGCAACGCAGCACTTCTGGGGTACACCGTGCAGAAGGCTGATACGAAATCTGGGGTGAGCTGGGTGGAGAGAGGGCCGACTGCGCCTTCGGAGTGGGGCTCGGGAGCTCTGGGAAGACCTGGAGCGAGTTCACAGAGCGGGCGTCTCATTCATGGCCTCCTCTTGGGCCCCTGCAGCTGTGGTTCACGGCGCTGGAGCGCTACCACCGCACCCGCTGCATCGTGTCCAACCTCGTCGTCGGCAACTCCTACGCCTTTCGGGTCTTCGCTGAGAACCAGTGCGGGCTCAGCGAGACTGCGCCCGTCACGGCCGGCCTGGCCCACATCCAGAAGGCAGGTAAGGCCCGAGGCCCGAGGCCCGAGGCCCGAGGCCCGAGCTGGGACTCGCTGAGGAGGGATAGACTGGAGAGGGGCGGGACCGCAAGCACTAGCTCGCCCGCTTCACTCACTCGGTCCCCTCAGTGACTGTTTACAAGACTGCACGGTTTGCCCAGCGAGATTTCTCTGAAGCGCCGCGGTTCACTCAGCCCCTGGCGGACTGCACGGCGGTCAGCGGCTACGACGTCCAGCTCTTCTGCTGTGTCCGCGCCTCGCCCAAGGTGAGTGGACGATCTGCACACAGCTCTCTGTGCCGCCCGTCTGCCCAGGCCTGCTGTGTGGAAGAGCACGCTAAGGGGTCACTCGTGCCCCTCATGTCCACCGCCTCTCCGCAGCACGGTGTGTGGGGACAGACAGGCGGCCCAGTCCCAGGAAAGCTGATGTTTTCCTGTTTGTGTTTGCTCCTCATGTATGAGCCATGGGCAGCTGGGCATGACGTGTCTCTGCAGGGGTGATGGAGGCCCTCTGGCTTCTCCTTCTTACCCCACATGCCTCTGACTGGGGTCACACATGCCTGCACCGTCCGGTTGAACTCCTAGCCACAATCCTGAGCAAGACTGTCTGTTCACAGTGTAGTCACGGCCCTACAGACATGGCCTAAATCACCTTTACCAAGGACCTTCGGTGTCGTGCACCTAAGTCAGATTACATGGGGATCTGTCTCAGAGAATATCGATGAGCCCACTCCAGAAACGACTTTCAAGTCAGAGGGGACAACAGTGACTTCCCAAGTCAACAGTGGGGCCAGACTTTGAATGATTCAAATATATGTAACAACAAGAAGAGGGCCTCCCTGGTGGCGCGAGGGGCTGAGCAACGCACTCTGGGGCTTCTGCAGCCATCACAGCACGAGTTCGATCCCTGGCCAGGGAGGGAACCCACATGGCGCAGCAGACCTCTCCTGCCTCGCCCGCTCCACCACGCCCCTCAGCAGTGTGTTTCAGTTCATCTGCCTGTTCTGCTCCCCACTCTGTCTCTGGTGAATCCTCTCACCTCTTGTGACTCTGGCCTGTACCCCAGCTCTTGTATGAATAAATAAATAAATCTTTAAAAAACAAAACAAAAACAAGAGGGGCTCGAACTCATGCTGCAGTGGCTGCGGTCTGCTTCATAGTGCGGTGCTTAACACGCTGTGCCACCAGGGAGGCCCAAGAGGGGCTCTTGATGCCCAGTGCTTATGATCCACGGAGGCAGGGGACTGCTCTAGTTGGTAGGACAGACGTTATCACCTTCTTTCTAACTGGGGATGCTTGCTGGATAAGGTAAGTTTTGGGTGCTTGTTTCCACTAGAGAAGGTGCTTGGGACACCACTAAGGGACTGAGAGATGACCTGTGAGCTTCCCAGAGGCTGTTAGAGCTTCTAGATCCCTGTACCATCTGTTCTAACGCTCTCCATTCTTCCGGCTCTGGCTGGAGGCGGAGTCCCAGAGGCGAGCACAGAAAGAACAGCTGGTTCTGGCCACCCGTGCTGCCTCCTCACACCTTTATCTTGCAGCCGAAGATCATCTGGCTGAAGAACAAGATAGATATTCAAGGCAACCCCAAGTACAGAGCCCTCACTCAGCTGGGAATCTGCTCCCTAGAAATCCGCAAGCCTAGTCCCCTGGACGGGGGCATCTACACCTGCAAGGCAGTTAACCCCCTTGGGGAGGCATCTGTGGACTGCCGGGTGGAGGTGACAGGTAAGGGCAGGAGAAGTTAAGGCACGATCATCTCTTATTCCACCGGTTGAAATGTCAGACTTGAGTGCTGATGGGGTGGGGCGTGGTTAGCTTGAGGAGCTATTTGTATTTTTTTTAAATACACACTATCTTGTTTCTCTCCATCAAATTCTGTAACACAGGAAGAATTCTTATTTCCATTTTGCAAAGGACAACAAGAAGCATAGGAAAGTTGTGGGCTCACCCAATTTCCTAGTGTTGGTTGGTGACTAATTGACCACTGTGTGGCAAGAGCCCGTATCTCCCAGTCCTCACACAGATTTTCTTTCAACTATACAATCTTCTAGGTCCAGAAAAACTACAACTGTTTGTTGGGCTTTCATTTTACTTTCCCCCCTTGCCTATTTAAAAGGAATAGTCTCTACCTCTTTTAAATTATCATTCACTTATCCATCCCTGTCACTGAGTTCAGATCGCCATTACTGGATCTAGTAGCACATGACTTTCTAGCTGATAATATACCGATCTGTTTCCCCATCAAACTATGAGTACTGGAGGTACAGGAACAATCTCATTCATCTTTGTCCCCACAATGTCCAGCCCAGATTCTGATACTCTGCTGGCACTCTCTAAATGTATATAGTGTGAATAAATGAACAGGCATCACATGTTCTATTCTCCCTTATATAGCAATTCCTAATTAGGCCAGAGGCTCCTGAAACTCTGAGATAAAATATCCTTTCCCCCTGCTCCATAAACAAGTATCCCAGAGAGTTCTGATATTAACATTGAGAAATGTCTGAATTCTTGCAGCTCCTCAGTGAGGCTTCCTAAGTGAACACAGCCAACTCGGGAAGGCAAGAAAGAGAAACTGAGTGTCCCGTGGAGTCTTCTGTGTGTATGGCCAGGTCGCTGCATCTGACACAGAGGTGTATGCCTGAGCCTTTCAGTAACTGGTCATCACATTTCTTTTAACCTGTTCTTTGTATAAGCTAATGTTATCCACCGTGTGGTGGGCATTTACCCAGATGAAGTCTACTTTTGTCACATCTTCTGTCTAGCTATACTTTTCAAGTGGGTGATAAGAATTAAACCCAGGGGTCCTCCCTGGTGGTGCAAGAAGTTAAGCACTGCACTGTGAGGCATCCGCAGCCACTGCAGCACTGAATTCTATCCCTGACCAGGGAGGGGACCCACATGGCACAGCAGACCTCTCCTGCCTCGCCCGCTGCTCCCCTCAGCAGCGTGTTTCAGTCCATCTGCCTGTTCTGCTCCCTGCTCTGTCTCTGGTGAATCCTCTCACCACCCACACCTCTGGCCTGTACCCCAGCTTTTGTATGCATAAATAAATAAATCTTTAAAAAGAAAAAAGAATTAAACCCAGTGGTCCTGTGAAGAAGAGGGATACCATCTGTGTAACTGGAAGGGTGTTCTGTGGGAGGGAGGTGGACAGGTCCTGAAGAAAAGGCATCATGGGCCCCATCAGGAGAGGAGAAAGAGGGACGATCCCCACCACCTCCTGAAGCAGCATGGAAAGGAGAGAAGACGCTGTTCCTTCGAAGGGGTGGGGTTTGAATCAGTATCATAAGTATGATGGGAACAGATCTGTTAGTTTTCTTTGAAGTTTCTGGATTCCTTTCTTTCCAAGGAAGATAGCACCATTATTACTATATGCCAATAGTAATTAAGTGTTTGGAGGTATGGTCCAAGCAGCACATTACTGGCAAGTGTCATCCCTCAGAATATGGTAGTGTCTTCAGATTCCAAATCATTTACAGTACAAATACTGTATACAAACCAACAAGGGGGGCGGAAAAGTTCACGAAATAATGAAAGAGAATTGGTTCCCACTGTCTCCAGTGTTCTCCTGCTTACAGCTGCTGAGTGATAAAAATTGAGAATGAATCTGATTCCAGAAGCCATTTACTTAAGCTATTATTGATATACAGCAAATGAAAACCCTAAGGGACCCATTAAAAGCGCAGACTTCTCAGGAGATCTCTGCCAGTTGGCTCGCCAAGGCCGTTCTCTCCCTAAGACCTGGCTTGATATTCTGCCATTAGCTTTGATAGTGTAGCTGCTCTCTTACCTTCCTCCCAGCCAGTACCTGGCAAGGAAGCAGAGTAAGTAGAGATTTTCTGGTAGGGGGCCCAGAGACCACGGGGAGGGCTCGCCTCAGTCTGCTGGATGTGCCCTGGTTGTTTTCTGTGACAGCCACAACACGCTTCTCTCTTCTGTGCCTCCAGGAAGCCAGACTGGCGAGATGGTGTTCTCAAGGGGCTCCAGCGACATCTGGTTTGAACTAATCTAAATAAATACGTGGATCCCTGGTGCACAAACGTCTATTTCTTTTTTTTAGCCTTTCTATATGGAAAACCCATTTCGAAAGTCAAAATTTTTAGCTAAACTATACAAGACCTCAGGACCCCGGTCTCCTCTTTCTCTTCCTACATGGGTTTCTAATGTTCTCCTTTTCCTCAGGCAGTCTGTGACAGCTGAGTTCAACTCCATACAGCTCCAGAGGCTGAAGACAACTTGCTCTCTTACTCTCTGGGCTTTCCAGTCTAAGATGCACGTCCATCAGAGATGCAAACAGCAGGGCACAGCAATACTGGAATCGCTGGTAACAGCAGATTCCTTCATTTTTTTCATTTGTGCATTCAACACTATGGAGAACTTTCTGAACTAAGACCTACTGTGTGTCTGGGAGGGAGCATAATTTCTATGTTAATTCATCTATTCATCATTTATCTCAAATCTTAAACACCTGTTCATAAATATTATCTCAGGATTGGGCTGTCAGGGGAACAAATATTTCTCAAACTGGTGGTCTTATATTGTGTGAATAATTCTTGTGCTGAAATCTATTTTTCTGGCTGTTGTCATTCAAATAGAGGAGAAAGTCACCCCCTTTTTGTTTTGCTTTTTCTTTCTGGTACTACAACAGCTTTCAGAATCAGAAATTGGTGGTAGAAAATTAGAGGTAAGTTTCCTTACAAGAAACAAAATTCTAATATGCTAAAACTTCCTTCCCTGGTCATCCAAAGGTGGATGAAGAAGTTAAGTGCAAAATTCCCTACCCAGGCTGCTCCCAGTGAAGGAAGGAATGCAGTTGACAAACAGTTTCTTCCCCTCTCATCTCTACTTTCCCACTACCTGCCTGGACAGAAGAAAACTACTATAGAACCTATATCCAACAAGCAACTAACATTCCACTTTTCCAGCAAGCCTAGGGAAAAAGAAGCACTTTGTTTCTCTCCCTGATTCTTGACATAAGGTTGCAAGTTCTGGGCCTCCCCATTCTTCCCCTTATCACCCCCCACTAAATTCCAAGGCACCTTTGCTTCCTGTGGCATTTAATACAGTAACATTTCTTTCACTCCCACAAACCTCACCACCTCAGTCTCACAGCAAACTGTGAAGTAAACAAAGTCTACAAATAGCTCAAATAATGGTCAAAGTCTCTGAGACTAAAAACTCAGGCTCTAGGGATTAGGAAAGGTCTTCACCTAATCTCTCAACTTTAAAATTTTACAATATTTCTAAGAAGCCCTGTTAACTGGCAGCCTAGCCAATCCAAGGGCAGCATTTGGAAACAACAGAAATCCCTAATAAGTAGGCTTAAGCATTTTACAAACACAGCTTTAGAGGCTGCTAGTTACAACACTCCCTCAAAACCCCTAAGGCACACAGTGTAATACTTGATGTTCATAATTATCCTCCTAACCATATAACTATGACCTTAAACGATCCTTGCTTCACAGATAAGAGAGAGGTCAACTAGATTCAAGTCTGCCTAGCTTGTAAACCGAGGAGTCACGGTAACATCTGAACCCAAATCTGTCTGAACACCCCCTCGATTTCTTTACCTCTGGGTTGCCTCAGGTTCTTTAAAGGGCTTAAAAGGTTATGTCGGATGCACTTTTAAGAGAACTTCAATACACCTATCAGAGACATGGTTAGATGCTTCAGATCTGAGTTCAGATCTGGCCAACGCAGCATTTGCATGTTTTGTGAGTACAAGGATATGGGTTTTCTCCGCTAGAGGTTTAGTTAGTTTTAGGGGCGAGGCTGTGAGCAGTGATGGGCCGCCGGGCCGGTCTATGGGCGACGTGAGCTCAGTGTCTTCGGAATGGATACACCGGGACTGCACCCCAGCGCGGGAGGCGGCGGCCGGGGCGGAGAAAGGGGCGGTGGGGAGCGAGGCCCACGCTCATTGGCCAGTTTCTTCGCGCGCCGCACGGGGCCCCGCCTCTCCGAGCCCGGCTCCGCCCTGCTCGCGACCGGGATACCCAAAGAAGACTCCCCAGCACGCGCGCGCTCGCGGCTCCCGGTTGTGCCATCCGGACGGATTCACCGCGGGACCGCTCTGCACACGGCCCCCACCTGAAGACTTCCGGCCGACCGGCCGCGTCGCCCCACCCCTGAGGGCGGAGGGGTCTGGTGGGATGCGCCAATCACCGCGCGCCTGTAGTAGGAGTGGGTGGGGCCTGAGAGATTCGAAAGGAGCCCCGCCCCCTTGGAGCCGATTCCCGGGACTACATTGTGGGAGGAAAGCACCTTCCGCGGGAGGTGAGAGGAGGCGGGAAGTGGGAACTGAGGGTGGGCTGGAGGTGTGGAGTGGGTGGAGTGCCGCGGGGAGTGGAAAGGTGGCCTGGGAGAGGACGGACCCGAGGATCGTGCCGGAAGGAAGACGGGACGGGCTCACCGCTCTCACTGAGGAGAGGCCGGGTCGAAGGGGGGCTGGGACACCTTCTGCCGAGAGAGTTGGGGGTGCGCGGGGCTTCTCTGTACCTTACCTGAGGTAAAGGCAGTTACAGGGGCTGGGGTTTCTTCTAGCTTCACCCCGAACCCCTGAATCTAGCAGGAGCCTTGGGCAGGGAAGAGACCTGAGCAAATTTGTTTTCTCTGCAGCCCAAGAGGAAACTGACTGTTGCTCCTGCAGACGGGAACATGGAAGATTTGGAGGGAGGTAAGGAGACCCTGGAGGGGGAAGTGAGGCCCTGCGATTGAAAACTGTGAGGGAGCCCTGACTAGCTCTTGCTCTTTCCTCCCCTTCAGATGTCAAGTTTATTGTGGATGAGACCTTGGACTTTGGAGGGCTGTCCCCATCTGACAGGTACCAGCCTCTTTATCCTCTTTCCTCCAACAACGCCTGTTGTCTGTATCCTCTTTTTGCTGAGTTTCTGGCCTCTGGCGTCAGGGTTGGTAGTTTAGCAAAGTTGGGTGCATTGGGGCTGCTGGATCCTTGGTTGGTTGGGCCTTTACGGCACTACTGGGGAAGGGGAGAAGCTGGAAGGAGATTTCAGGGTGTTAAGAAGAAGGGTAAGTGGGTTGGCGGCATCTTCATCCTGGCAGGATTGTCCAATGTCCGTAAATGCTGAAGGCCTTACTAGGCCTCATGGAACCAGCGCCTCCTCTAGAAGCCAGGTCTCTCAACAGTATGGACATCAGGGGTTAGGGTTGTGTCCCTGACTCTGTTGCAGGGATTTTGCAGCCTCTTGCAGTCTCCTGCTCTCTTCTGTGTGGGCATGGTGCTCGGTTTGTTTTCTGTCTCAGCCGTGAGGAGGAAGACATTGCAGTGTTGGAGACTCCAGAAAAGCCCCTCCGACGCGGCCTCTCCCACCGAAGCGACCCGAATGCTGTGGCCCCCACCCCTCAGGGTCTGAGGCTCAGCTTAGGCCCCCTTAGCCCAGAGAAACTGGAGGAGATCCTGGATGAGGCCAACCGGCTGGCAGCTCAGCTGGAACAGTGTGCCCTGCAGGAGCGGGAGAGTGCAGGCGAGGGCCTGGGGCCGCGCAGGGTGAAGCCCAGCCCTCGCAGGGAGACCTTTGTGTTGAAGGACAGTCCTGTTCGAGATCTGCTGCCTACTGTGAGTTCTTTGGCTCGGAGCACCCCTTCCCCAAGTAGCCTGACGCCCCGAGTCCGGAGCAGCGATAGGAAGGGGTCCGTCAGAGCTCTTCGCACAGCATCTGGAAAGAAGCCCTCCAGTGTGAAGAGGGTGAGTTCCGAGGGTTGGAAGTGTGCCCCCAGATATGGTGCACAGCAGGGTACATGCATAGAGCCATGCCCTCGCTGGCAACATGAGATAGGAAGATCCTACCTCATAGAATTATTGGAATTCAGTGTGATGCCATGAGCAGAGCAGTTACCACAATGTGCATAAGCTCTATAACGTCTTATAAGCGCTCAATAAATGGTGTTGTGGTGATGTTAGCAGCCAAGTTCTGCCCTTCCTTCCTGGGAGCTAGGCAACTCTCCATCTCATCCCTTAATCAGCCAGCAGAACAGATTCTTGCTCCATTTTAGGCTTTCCCCCCCCCTCTCTTTGTGTTTCAGGAGTCGCCCACTTGCAATCTGTTCCCCACATCCAAGAGCCCAGTATCTTCTCCTCTTGCCCGATCAACTCCTCCAATCCGATCAACTCCGCCAATCCGCACAACCCCTCCAATCAGGGGGAAAGCTGGGCCTAGTGTGAGAGCGACAGCAAGTGAGAAAATCTGGGGAGTGGAGCTGTGGGTGAATGGAAGTAGGCAGGATGTGGAATTCACCCTAAAATTCCTCCACTTCTTTCTACCAGGCTCCTCTGTCCCCATCAGACCAGTCTTGGCCCCACAGTCTTCTACCAGCACCTCTCAGCGCCTGTCCCGACCACAGGGGGCAGCAGCTAAACCTTCCAGTCGACTCCCTCTTCCCTCGGCCATCCCCAGGCCAGCCAGCCGAATGCCACTTAGCAGCCGAAGTGTACCTCCCAGCAAAGTGGCTCTACCTCCAGATTCTCTACCAACTTGGAAAGGGCTCCCAAGACCGACTGCTGCAGGGCACAGAGGTGAGGAAAAATGGACTTCAGGGTAAGAAGCCAGGAGGAAAGAAACACCTGCCCTTCCCTGGCTTGACCCCACGCTTCCAGAACTGTTAACAGCCATCCTTTCCTCCTTCTTCAGTACAGTCCTATTTGAAGATGGGAGGTTGAGTTAAAGAGACAGTGTGGCCTGGGCAAAGAGTTTGACCCTAGGTTTTCAAATACCTGATGTTGTTTACCTTGGGTGTGGGCGAAGGGCACTAACGCCAGAATCACTCTGCATTCATCCAGCATTTCTTTTTCAGAAGATCACTTGAACTTGTTTCAACCTCATTTCTCTTGTTAATCCCCTTCTAGTTCCTGTTTCGCAGCGACCAAATCTTGCTATCTCTGGTGCCCCCCGTGGCAATCTGCAGCCCCCCAGGAAAGCTGCAGTTCCGGGACCTGCCAGGTAAGACTGGGTGAGATGTTGTCTCTCTCCCTTGTTAGTCTGCTTCTGAGCTTTTTGCACATCCGCCCCAGATCCTGTGTGGCAAGATGGGGGTGAGGAGGGGAGCCTGGAGGGTCAGGAGGCCCATTTCGTTCAACCTAGAGGAACTTGAACTCAACTGGATGGCAAATGGGATTGAGGAAGAAGGGTAATTCAAAGCAGTTCCTCTTGTCTCTTTAGGTAAAGCAAGCAAGATTCAGTAGCAAACCACTACAGTCATTGCCTGGACTCAACTCCACTTGGCCTCCCATCCCTCTTGTTGGACACAGGCCCTGACTCCAGCACAATCTGGCCCAGAAACGGGAAGAAAAGCTGCCACCAGGGCTGGAGTGGAGACCATAGAGATGGGGGTGGAGCAGGGTTGAGCTGGAGGAGAATCAAACTCTCTGGGTAAAAATTTGGGAAGAAAGGTGGCCTTCCAGCAGTGGGATCAACAAACGGAAAATGAGAAATGCAGAGGAGTGGTTTGTCTTCAAGCACACTCTGTGTTCAGCCCCAGAGAGTCTGATCTGCTTCCCGGGTATTGGTTCACCGGACGTTGATGTGAATGGCCTCTGTAGCTAACCTCCCTGCTCTCACATCCTCACCAGGGCTTGGGCCTGTTGCAGAGACACAGGCAGGCACCTGGCCTCCAGCTTCCTGTGGATTCCATGACTCCTGACAGACCAGTTTGATGAGCTTACTCCATCGGTCTGTCTTCTTCTAAAATAAAATGGATGTATTTTTTATATTCTCTCTACATGTGAAGACCTCTACTAATTTCTGAAGTGAATCTTGTGTCATTCCACTGAGAGAAACAAGGTAGGCAGGAGCCTCATTAGGTCCTATGGCCCTGCGATTCCAGTGTGTCAGGCCGTGACTACCCCCTTCCTGGCACTAGATGGAAATGGGCTGCCCCTTCCCAGGACTCATAATGTTAATAGAAGATTCAGAACAAAGTTTAGTTGAGTTCACAATATGACGCTGTCAGGCTAGGGTCTTGGCCAGTTATGTCCTAAAGTTGGTGTCCTTTCCTGGCAAGAGAATGCACGCTCCTAGGAACGCCTCAGTTCTTTGTACTTCACAGGATGAGAAGCCCTTTGGTGAGTTCCCTAGTACTGACCTAATAGTGAGCTTCTGGCTGATTACCTCAGCCAGAAGATTCGGGAACACCTCATGACAACCTACATTCTGTCATTAGACATCTTGGTGTTTTCCTCTTGTTTCCTCTACTAGACTTGAGGATATCACACCAGGATTTATAAACCTGTGCAGGCTTAGTGTTGTGACACAAATGTGGCAGAGAATTTCATTTATGGAAAAAAATGAGGGTAAAATAATGTGTTTGTTAAATGAATGACACTCATCTAACAGATTCAGTTAAGGGTCTCCCCTTTCTCACAGCCTTTGACCTACACCCAGAATCACTTCAGTTCCTTGTGACTTTTGAGAGAATAACTTAAGGAAGCCAACAGGGAACTGGGCAAAGAAAGTGGGAGTGCCAGCTAGTGCCCCTGCCCCCTTTGCCTAGGTGCCCATGCTCAGGCAGTGGAACACCCTTTCTCCCGGTCCAGGACCCTCTACTGCTTCTTTTTATACGGCTGACCTGAAGGTTCAGTTAACTCACTGACCTGTACACAAACAGAGCTGTCTTAAGTATTCACCTTCCCCTGTCTGCCCTGGAGTCTTCTGGGATTCCAAGAATTGAGTTGAGGGAGAGAGAGGGAGTGGAGACAGATCCTGAGTATTTGGCTATAGAGAAGTTTGGCAGAGACAAGAAAACTTCAGGTGTTTCCCAGCTGTGGCCTGCACTAGATCTAAGGAGCAGGGCCTGGCGGGACCTGCTCTGTCGGGCACTGGGAGGTCAAGTCTAGGTATACACTCAGGTACGGCCAGCAGATGGCATATTTGGGGGGCCTAAGTATGGGCAGGCTCGCAGCAGCCCCATGTGCTGATGCCACCTGGCGGCCAGAGGGGACAAGGCCTGTTCCTTTCTCCCTCTTGGGTCAGCTGAGTTTTGCACACACACCCCGTGGCACCACCCCCCAACCCGAACCTGCTTCGGTAGCATTCAATAGGCAGTGCCAGCAGGGAGGCCTGCCTGCCACAGGTGCCCTTCTTGTTCTGCTCCTTGCTTGCTTGCTTCCCTCTTGGTCTGGCATTCTACTTTTCTCTTAGGCACTCTACCTCCACCCCCACCCAGGAGCAGCAATGAAGGAAGCCAGTGTTTACTGGCCTCTTACTATGCACTGTGAACTGTTCTAAGCGCTTTACATGTGTTAACTCATTTAATCCTCATAAAAGCTCAATTAGGCAGATGCTATTATCGTACTTGTTTTGCAGGCAGAGAAACCAGGCTCAGAGAGATTAAGTCACCAGTCTGGTTCCAGGGTTTGTATTCTTAATTGTTTATTCTCCATTACTCCTGTGTTAACACCCTATCTAGTTTGTTGAACGGAACTTTAGAAAACACAAAACTAGGAAACAGAAGTTCCATTGCTGAGCACGTAGTTGGTGAGAGTGTGGTAACTGCCTCATTTCTAAGGGGGGAAGCACAAAGCTGCAGGGCAGAGGCCTTAGGAGGTATCTAAGCACAGAGCATGTCTAAGTTCCCACCAGCCTCTTAACTCAGCCCTCCCTGCCCTGAACTCTGCCCCCAGGAATCTGGCCCTGTCTTGGATTAGCCCTCAGGGGCTGGCTGGAGACCTGCCTGCTCCGGGGGTCCCTCCATCCTGGTGAAAGGACATTTTCCCGCTGCCTGTCGCTTCTTCCCTGGGCATGCAGAGCATGGGCTCCATGCTGATGAGGTTTTGGGGGCACACTACTGGGGATGTTGGTAGTTGGCATCTGAGTCCCCTGACCTCGTGGGGCCTCCAGAGCCCGGCCTGCTTGGTGTGCAGAGACCAGGCCTCCACCGCTGGAGGGACGGGCACCCCACAGACGCACGCGACACAGCACTCGACCCGCACAGAACTAGTTTATTCAGTAGTATGGGGAAATGAAAAACAAAACAAAACAAAAACCCTATTGTATTTACAGTAACGATCAAACTGTACAATCTGATGGTTAGTATCAAGTTAGCATCCAGCATCTTTGTGTTTTTTAAGTCAAGTCATCAGTAGTAAAAACCAGTTAAATTTTTAACCCTTTGCAGGAATTGCTGAGGGGAGAGGGCAGGGGGACTCCATGGCAGAAAAGCCGGAGACTAGCCTTCTACATGAGAAACGGGAACATTTTTTTCTGCCCATAGCCTCTTTTTTTTTAGCCACCCACTCCAGAGGGAAGCTGGTGACAAGTCTGGAATACATGCTTCACGTGAGTGGTGACGCAAATGGACTGCAGTTGGAGAAACCAGGAAGGGAGAGGAGAGGTGGGTGGTGACAGCCTGGAGCAAGAGCGAAGGGCCTCAGGCCCAGGCCCCACACCAGGATGCTGGGTGCACACCCAGCCTGCGACGGCCACCGCACACCCCTGGGACTGGACACGAGCCTGTCCCAACACAGAAAGCAAATAAATAAAAAATATATATTAACTCTCTCTTCGCAGGGAGCTGGGGGGAGGGGTGGAGGAGACAGAGGAACAGGACCTGGTCCTTTGAAGAAGAGAGCCAATTCCAAGAAGGGGTTAAAAATAGAACCTGTCTCAGAGGCCACAGCAGGTCAGACAGTAGGGGTTTGTCTGATCTTGGGGGGTGGGTGAGTGGATGCTGGAACCCAGACTTGAACCCTGTGCTTGAGATGCTCGGGGGTAACCGACCAGCACTGCATTGGCTCTTCCTCCCCACCCCACCCACACGACAGCAAAGAAGCGCAATTTAACACATGACTGGCCTTCCCCAGTCGGGTCCGGCAGGGAGATGAAGCACTTTTGGGTCAGCGAACTGAGCAAACGCCTGGGCTGCGGCCGTGGCCAGAGTCCAGGGAAAGGAGAGGGCTGGGGTAGCCCGGCTGCCGCCCGGGGCGCGGGCTCCCCTCACAATGTGTTCATGCAGCATTTGGGGGTCCGGGGGCTCTGAGTCCTTCTGCCCCCTCACCGGACAAGGCTTTTTCAGTTCCTGGGAGGCGCGGCACGGGCAGGGTGAGGCGGGCCCTCTGCCCGGTGCCCACACCATGCTGAGGCCTGCCGGGTGCAGCCTGCAGGGCTCGACGCCCTGGGTGCATGTGGCTTTGTCCTTTCCTTTTGGTGATGGCAAATTGGGGGCAGGCCCCCCAAGAGTCCCTCTCCTCCCAGAGGCACAGCAGATGGGAAACTGAGGAGAGGCTGGGAAGCATATCCTGGGAGGACCTATCCTCTTTGGGAAGGGAAAGGGAAGTCAGTTTCCAGCGTATAAAAAAAATTAATCCCTGAAGTCATGAAGAGTGGAGATCCTTTTTTAAATTCTTTTTTTCTCTTTTCTGAAAAACTTTGTCTTGGAGATGTTGGCCCCAGGGGTCCAAAGTGCAGTGAGGGGGATGGCGGGGGGAGGGAGTTGGCACTAGATGGCCTTGGGGAGGGGCGCCCCTCCCAGCAAGGCCCAGGCTCCTCAGATGGACGTCTCGTCGCTGCTGCGGGCAGGCCGGGCGGGCGTGGGAGCGGGGGCGGGATAAAGCACAAGACAGGAGTGGGCATGAGTGCAGCTGGGGAAGGTAAAGGAGCCTCAGGGTGTAGGAACCACCGGCCCAGGGTTAATGCAGGAAGTTAAAGAAGAGAAATCTGGAGAGGCAGGAAAGGAAAGCGACAGAAAAGGTGGACAGAGGGTTAGTCAGAGCAGAGAAGACAGTGAGAAGCTCTCACCAGAAGGAAACAGAAAAGCCACCCAGCTGCCCACCGCCCTCGCTGCCCGCTACTGCCTGGGCCAGCCCGCGCAGCCCGGTGGTCCTCCAGTGCCGGCCGGAGAAGCCCAGGGGGCCGGGAGGCCACCCGAGAGCAGCCGGGCCGGGGCCGCAGCCGTCCTGCCCGCCGCCACACTCACTCGGAACCTGACGAGTCCTCATCCACTGTGCCCGCCTTGATGCTCATGGCGATGGGCATGACCCCGTTCAGCTGCTCCTGGAGACTCTGCCGGGGCGGGGGGCGGGGAGGGTGCCCGCCCCGGCTGCCCTCGCTGGCCGAGGAGCCCCGAGAAGACCCTGTGCCCTGCTCCAGGGGCAGCCGCAGGAGGCTGCTCTTCTCGCTGATGGTGGGCAGACACTTCTTCTTGAGGATGCCTGTGAGCGGGCGGGGGGCACGGGGCTGCCGTCGAGCGCCCAGGCAGCGCAGGGCGAATGCGCGGTAGCGGGTGGTCCCTGGGGGCCCGTGTGGGGTGCCCTGCTTACCTTTGTGAGGTTGGGCAGAAGGGCCTGGAAGGGGGCCCAGAGACACCTCCCGCGGCAGGGCGTCTCCGTTCTCCCGCGGCCTCTCCTCAGAGGCCCCTCTGCCGCTCTCCTTGGCTGTGGTCCCGAAGTCTCCGGGCCAGGGGGCTTTCCCGGGCCCGGGTCCCCCATCTGGTGGAGAGAGGAAGGAGGTGAGACCCCACCTTAGTCTTGCTCCCCAGGAGGGAGCCCTAGGCCCCTACCCCGCAAAGGCCCAGCCGACTCCGGCCCACCCTTCGGGGTACTGTGCAGGGGCAGCCTCTCGGCGCCGGGCCCCAGCAGGCTGTCCCAGCCCGGCTCTCCGGGGAAGGCGGGCCCCTCCTCCTCGTCCCCCTCCTCTTCGCTGTCCGACGAGTGGGTGGAGGCGTAAGAGCCACTCTGGTCATCTTCCAGGGACAGGTCGCTGTCGGAGTCGGTGTCCGGGTCTGGGAGGTAAGCAAGAGGTCACGGCCACTTCCGGCCACCCTGGCTGAGGCCGGCAGTCGCCCCTCATGGGTCAGCGGGGCAGGCAGCCTTACCGTGCGGCTGGTCTTGACCTTCGAGGAACAGGCTGCTGGGGTCCCCCAGGCCAGGGGGCCCTTGGCCGGGGTTCAGTGTGGACTCCTCCCTAAGAAGACCAGATCAGGCCGGAGCGGCCCCGTCGGCCCCTTGCCCAGTGCCTGGGCTTCCCAGTCCCACTGCCTCTGAGCCCAGCTGCCCCCGTGGCAGTCAGCTCTGGCATGCGGCTCCAGCTGCGGGCTGGCCTGGGTCTCCTCGCCCCAGCCCCCACGCCAGGGCTCACCTCAGCAAGAAGGGGATGTAGCTGGGCTGGCTCTTGCCCGAGCGGCTGGCGCTGTGCAGGGAGCCGGCCGAGTCTCCGTAGGGCTGGTACAGCCTCCCATCGGCGTATGGGCTGGGGCAGTTGTAGGACTAGGCAGGGAACAGAGGTCAGTAAGTGGGGAGCAGGGTGGGACCCCCAGGCTGTGAAGTGGGAGAGTAGAGGGGGTTTGGTCTGGTTCTACCTGCCCCAGCCCTGGACCGAAAGAGGGGGTCCCACGTCCCCCACACCAGGGCCTGGGAGTGGTGGCTCTCCCTTGTACCAAACCGGTGCACCCCCAAGCACCCTGGACACGGCTGTAAAGGGCTTGCTGTAAAAGGGGCTACCAGGCGCTGTCTCCTGAGGTCATCCTAGGGTAATCTGCCGAAGCTCACGAGGGTGTCTTGGATTGGCTCTCCGGTCCTTGAAGGCCTGTCTTGGCCACTTCCTCACCTTCCTCTACCCAGCTGCCTCCCCATCTCTCCCAGGTCGAAATCCTCCTCACTCCCAGGCCCCTTCTTCCCGAGCCGCAGATCCCATTACACCACCCGTCCTCCCCCAGGAAAGGCTGTGGAGATAGAGCAGTGCGACAGAACGCACAGAGAACAGGCTCCCGGGCCTCCTCCCCGCAGCCTGCCCACGCCCCTCCACCTCCGGGCCTGGCCCCTCACCGAGGTCAGGGTGGACTTGGTGGTCAGAGCCGGGTCGGGGCTGGGCTTGCGGCTGCAGGCGAACTTGAGTGCTCTGCGGACCTCCTTGCTAAGCACCACGTAGGAGAGGAAGATGAAGGGGCCCTGGCAGGCAAGCGACAGCAGCTCAGAGCTCGACCGGGCACCCACGGGCCAGCGTCCCCTTCCTTCTCCTCGGGCCTCTCGCGAGGCGCCAGCCAGCCAGGTACCTGGATGCAGTTGCAGGCAGCGAAGAGGTAGTGGAAGAGGAGGGTGTCGCTGTTGACGGAGAGCAGGGCCAGCAGCCACGTGGCGCTCAGCAGCAGCAGGACAGCGAAGGAGGGCCGCAGGCCTGAGCTGGGGGGCAGCGGCCATGAGTCCGGCCGCGGGGCCTCCACGCCAACGCCCGTCCACTGCCCAGACGCCCGCACCCCATACTCACACAGGGCCTTTCTTCTCAAAGCCCTGCCGCTGGGCAGCGCAGGAGGCCCGGGCCGCCAGGATGTACAGGAAGACACTCATCTAGCAGGGGAGGGGGAGGCGTGAGGGGGCCGTCGGGGGGCAGACAGCTCCACCCGCTGCACGGGGGCCTGGCAGCCACCGCCACCCAAGGGACCCGAGGACACGCGAGCCTGCTGGCCCCAGCCCACTCTTGAGCACTTACGGAGACAGCGAAGACCACGGGACCCGCGAAGCTCCAGATGAGTGTGTCGTAGATGGAGAGCCAGCAGAAGTCGGGGTTCCCGTAGCCCTCGGGGTCCAGGCCCACAGCTAGACCTGGGAGTACAAAGACGGCAGCAGGGGAGGGGCGTGAGGAGCTTGGGAATCAGGCGCTGGAGTGGGGTCCCAGCACCCCGAGCAGAGGACTTGGCGCTGGGGGCATCGCGGGTGGGGTTAAGCCAGAGGGAGCCAGGGTGAGTCTGACGGGGCCCAGGGCCCGGGGCGTGGGAGGGGAGAACATGGCATGAGGGGGCTCGGGCGCAGGGGCGCGGCCTTGGGCGGTACCTGTGATGAAGGCCGGCACGCCCCAGCCCAGCATGTAGTAGAAGCGCATGGGGCCAGCGTTGACGTCGCGCACCTCGGTGAGCGCCCGGTACAGGTGCAAGGCCTCCAGGAGTGCCCAGGAGAAGGTGCAGAGGTACAGGAAGTGCAGCAGGATGGCGATGACTGTGCAGGCGAACTGGGGGCCAGGTCACACCAGGTTAGCGCCCCGCACGGCCAGAGCAGGGCTCCCGCTGGCCAGGGCAGGCCTGGGCGCTGGGCGCAGCTGGGCGCAGCTTGGGGCGGGGCGGTCCCTACAGGGTGCTGGGGACCTCAGGGGGAGCTAGAGAGGAGGAAGCTGTGGGCCAGGCGCTAGGACAGGCTTTCTATCAGTCACCGCTGTGGGGGCGGGACTGAGGGAAGAAGACGGGGAGGCATCTCAGGGAGCCCGGCCAGGAGGGCTGGACGCTGGAAGGCCCTGGGCGAGGAGGGACATCTTACGGGGAGGTCGGCCTGGTTGATGCCCAAGAGGAAGACCAGCTGGGCCAGGCCCAGGGCGGCCGTGAGGTTCCGCCGGATGCCGTGCTGGTTGGAGCGCAGGGTGCGGAGGACGGTGAGGAAGAAGAAGGTGAGCAGCAGGGCGGCCAGGGTGACCCCGAGGGCCACGTAGGTCAGCGTCTTCAGCGGCAGGATCTCCCCATTCTGCAGGGCGGGCGGCAGGGGCCGGGGGTCAGAAAGGGCGGGGCCCGAGGCCTCCCAGCCCGCCCCGAGGCTGCCGCAGGCCGACCTCTCTGCGGGACACGTCCATGAGCACGGCAAAGCTCGTCATGTGGTTGCACTGGCAGCTGACGTGGCTCTCGTTGCGGAAGACGACTTCGCAGCCTCGCGCTGACCAGCCCCCCGTGCCGCTGACCCTGCGGAGGGAGGCGTCATGCGGCTGGGAGAGGCACGCCGGCCCCGCGCCCGCTGGCCCCAGAGCGGTGTGGGAGGCTCACAGGATGGAGTGGTTCCAGAAGACGCAGATGGGCTTGGTCCGCTCCTCCGTCTCCAGCAGCCGGAACTGCACGGTGACCGGCTTGTCCAGCGCGCGGGGCGGCAGCAGCTCCTCGTCGTCGTGGACGCTGATGCTCACCACGGGCGTGTTGATGACGGGGCGCTTGGGCACCCTGACGCGGCAGGGCGGGCACGTCACCCCGACACGCTCGCAGCCTGAGCCCCCCCGCCTGGCCCGCCCCGCGGCCCCAGCCCCGCCGCCCACCTCAGACTGCGCTTGTCCGGGTCGTAGTTGTGGGGCAGCAGCCCGGCCAGCGTGCGGTAGATGATGACGCTGGCCACGGCCTCGCCCTGGCTCAGCTCCGGGTGCCGCCGCTGCCGCCGGGCCAGCTCCTCCGGCTCCTGGGCCTCCCCGGGGCCCGCGGGCCTCAGCACCGGGGGCGTGTCTGGGAGCGGAACACGGTCCACTCAGCGGGGTCTTGCACGGCCTGCCCTGCCCCTGGGCCCGCCCCTCGGGCCTCCACTGACCTCTGAAGACGGACTCGGGCAGGATGACTGTCGTCTCGAGGTCCGGGGGCCGCTCCCCCCGCAGCGCCTCGTAATGGGGCAGCTTGGCCCCGGCGAAGCTCCCCTTGTCCAGGCGCACCACGGAGATGACTGGGCGGGGGGTCACAGGTCACAGGTCGGACCCCACGGAGGGCGGGCCGGCCCAGCACAGCCGCCCCAGCCGCGGCCCCTCTCCCCCAGGCCCTCCCGAGCCAGCGCGGGCTCTCACCGATGTTGGGCGTGACGATGGTAAAGGGGCTCAGGTAGGTGCGCCGCATGTTCTGGGCCAGGGCGCTGGCGTAGGCCTCGTAGTGCTGGAGCAGCCAGGCGGTGCCGCCCTCTGTCTGCTGGATCAGCTCCCAGTGCCGCTTGTTGGCGGCGTCCAGCAGGGCACTGCCCACACGCAGCAGGTTCTAGGGCGGGCACGGCCGCCGTGAGATGCGCCTGCAGCCCACGCCTCTCGTCCCCGCCGCCAGGCCCAGCCTGAGCCCGGACCAGCCCCGGCCCCCAGATGCGCCTCCCCCTCCGCGGGGCTGGTCCCCTGTCCTGCGCCTGCACCCACGCAGCTGAGCAAGCACGGATTCCTCGGCCGCCTGGTGCAGGGCAGCCCTCACCAGGAACAGCCTGCTCCCTGGACACCCTGCGTGGGAAACCTCGGGAAGAGGTGCTCCGTGCCCTCAGTGCTGGGCCTGGCTCCAGGGGGCTCGCGGAGGCCTCCTGCCCACTGGAGCTCCCCGGGCCGGGCTGGGGGCTTGCCCGCCCCGCCGCCAGGCCGCCACAGGCAGGCGCACTCACCGGGACCCCCACCGACCCAGCAGCCCGCCCCGCCGAGCCCCACCTCGGTGAAGTGCACGTCCTGCGTGGCTGAGAGGCCGAAGCCCCGCTGGGCGCTCTCGTGGGCCAGCAGCCGCGTGGCCAGCTGGTAGGCCACCTTGACGTCGCTGCCGAAGTAGCCGGCCGTGTGCTGCGTGGCGTTGCGCAGAAGCAGGGCCAGCCGCTGGGAGCGCCCCGAGTCCAGGCCTGACTCGTTCCGCTGCAGCCGCTCAGCCTAGGACAGGGCAGGGTGGGGAGAGGAGCGGGTGACGAGGCGGCCAGAGCTGAGGTCCGGAGCAAGGGCGGTCAGGGGAGGTTTCAAATGGCCTTTCCAGGCGCGGCCCCAGGAGGACGGGGCTGGAAGTCCAGAAGTCTTTCTCAAAGCTGGAGGGGTGGCCACAAGTGAAATGGGGGCTGGGGGGAGCAAGGGGGTGAGACGAGGTGGTTCACTCACAAAGCCCTTCAGCTCCGAGAAGGTGACCGACGTGCAGTTGAAGAGGTTGGGGGGAAGCCAGCCCCTGTGCTCGTCACAGTGGCGCACGGCGGTCCCTGCGGGGAAGAGCCCGCCTCAGGGAAGCCCGGCTGAGCAGCCTGACCAAGGCCCGCCCCTCGGCCGGGAGGCCCTGCCCTTGAGCTGCCCCGGTGGGAACAGGAAGACAGGTGGACAGGACACCAGAGCCCAAGCCTGTAAGGCCAGCCCGAACAGGGGCTCCACAACCATGGGGCACGTGTCCCCCCAGACACCGCGACCCCCTCGACTGCCCTGGGTTCACACAGCGAACTGGGCTGCAGCAAAGCCCAGGGCCAAGGCCTGGGCGGGGTCCCCTGGGATGCAGCCACTGCCCACTCCCTGGACGGCTTGCTGACCCCATTGCAGTGGCGAGGGAAGGACAGGAGCGCTCCGTGACCCCTGTTCGAACCCTCCCCCAGCCTGCTAGTGGCAGACCGCAACACGCAGGCACCCTTTACCGCGGCATCTTGGAGCAGCGAGGACGAGTGCGCCGAGGAAGGGAAGGACACGGAGGTCTTAAGGGGGTGGGGTGGGGGGAATCCCAGGATCGGCAGCCAGGGGCTTCCCAACCTCGCCCCACTGCGAGCGGCCCGGCCCCCAATGTCACATCCTGGGTCTCAGGCACCTACCAAAGGAACCTTTGGGGCAGGGGGCGGCAGCAGGGAGCCCGAAGCGGGTGCGGGGCCACCAGATCCCAGCTTCGATGGCCCGCGGGCAGCTGTCGTAGTTCACTGCAGGGAAGCACAGCGTCATGGCCCCGGCGTGCGCAGGCTCCCCACCTCCCCCAGAACAGCCCCTCCTCCCGCCTCCCGGGACGCGGGCCCAGGAGGCCGCGGAGAGGATGGCCACCCGCGGGCAAGTCCCACCTTCACAGCCGTTGGTGGTGACCTCGGCGAAAGGGTTGTCACAGCGGTCACACTGGCGCCCTATGACGCCCGGCTTGCAGGGACACTGGCCGTCCTCGGGGTCACAGACTCGGGACAAAGAGCCCGTGGGGTAGCAGTCACACAGGAGGCAGGCGGGACTGCCGGGGGGCCGGTAGTGGTTCTCCTGGGAGGGAAGATGGGGTTCCTGGCTCAGGCTGTGTGGCCTAGACCCTCGCAGATGCTTTCAGCTGTGACCCCTTTCAAGAGGGGCTCCCTGAGGGCACTCAGATCCCCAAGGGTGCTATTCAGGGTACTTAATGACTGCCAAGATTTGGAGTTTAGCGTCAGTGAGACACCGACCAGCCAGGACAGGCTGCAAACACCCCCACAGCCGGCCTGGACCTTGCTGCAGGTGCTGGTCCCAGCCCCCCAAGCCCCTGGCCCTCCCCAAAGGCGGGTCCTTGCTGGCAGCAGGAGGCGGGCAGCCCCGCTGCGCAGGCTGGTCGGGCTGTCACCTTGCAGTGACACTCGCCGCTTGTCTTGTTGCAGTCGGGGTCGAAGCCTTTGCTGGCGTCACAGGTGCACGGGCCGCACGTGGGGTGTCCCCACCAGCCTCGGGGACAAGGCTGATCAATCCTGCAGAGAGGGACCCGGGCAAGCATGAGCTCCCCGGCCCCCGCCCCCCAGCCCCGCCCCGCCCCTCAGCCCCGCCCCGCCCCGCCCCCAGCCCCGCCCCGCCCCCAGCCCCGCCCCGCCCCCCAGCCCCCGGCCCCCGGCATGGCAACATGTGGCCCTTCTGACCCTGCTGGGCTCAGCCAGGCCCGCAGTGCTCTGAGGGACGCACCAGAAAGAAGCAGAGGCCACTGGGACTCGTGCTGCCGGCCCCGGTCCGCTCACCTGGTCTCGCAGTATGGCCCAAGGTAATTCTGGGGGCACTCGCAGGTGTAGCCATGAGGGGCGCTGGGCTTCCGGGTACACGTAGACTGGTGTTCACAAGGGTTCAGGTCACACACGTTAGTGCAGTTGTCTCCATAGTAGCCTGGGGCCAGGGTGAGGGGGAAAGCTCAGTTCTCACCCTCCCAGCACTTTCTTCGACACCCCCAGCCCCGTGCACCTCCGTGCACCGAGCGCCGCAGGAGCTGGGTGCGGGTCAGCAGAGCAAGGCACTGAGCTCAGAGGCATGATGAGGCCGGCCACCGGGCACACAACAGAGATCGCATGTGACGGCCCCTGGCGGCCGGCCCGGCTCCCCGGAGCCCGGCACACCTGGGTCGCAGCTGCAGGAGTAGCTGTCCCAGTCGTCGCTGCAGTAGCTGTTGGCCGGACACGGGCTGGAGTCGCAGGGGTCCGGCAGGCTGCAGCCCGGCTCCACGTTGACGCTCTCCCCGCGGCTGGGGTCCAGACTGCTGGCGCCTTCGGGCGTGTCGCTGACCCGCACACCCTGGGAGAGACAGGGCAGTGTTGGCCCCCGCAGGGCAGGCTGCCGGCGATGGCTGGTCCAGCGACAGGGGCGGAGCTCACCTGCAGGCAGCCCCGGAAGCCCCGGGACACCCCGCCGGCTGGCCCCGGCACGCCCCCCACGGTGATGTTGCTCAGGTGCAGTCCGTGCAGGCGGGGGCCCAGGTTGCCCTCTGCCCGCTGCTGCCCATAGTCAAATGACAGGATGGCGTGGCCGGGGCCCCCACTAGCCCCCAGCGCCAGCTGTGCGTGGTGCCAGTCACCGTCGTTGGCCCGGCCTGGCTCCAGCCGGAGGGAGGAGGCCTGCAGCCCGGTGCCCTCCACGCTCAGCACCACGTGGCCCTCCCGCAGCTGCAAAGGAGGAAAGAAGAAAGGGTCAGCGGACTGCGCAACTGGCTCTTCTCCCGTCCACGGGGATCCCGTTCCTGCAGGGCAAACCCCACTAGGCCAGAGAATGGTGTTATTCCCCTTATGCCCCATAGATGGCAGCAGTGACCCACCAAACAGATTCAGCTGTCTCCACCCGCAGGGGAATAAAGACCCCACCCTCGCTCCTGGGCTGACTACCCCCCAGGGTGCTGCCTCCCCGAGGTGGGCCCACCCTCCAGCCTTCCCGGCACCTGCAGGGTGATGGTGCTGCGCCCCCTGGTGACGGCCTGCAGCAGGACGCCTTCGGCTTGGCGCGTGCGGAACATGAGGCTGAGGTGCCAGGGCTGGGAGATGGGCAACGAGAGGCCGTGCCAGGCCACCAGGCTGCTGCCCAGGAAGCGCTGTGGGTTGGCCATTTCTGGGAGGCAGTTAAAGGGAGAGTGAAGAAAGAGCAGCTGAGCGCCCTGGGGGGGCAGCCCCAAGGGAGGGCAGCACCGTCCTTGCTGGTGCCCATTCCCCTGGCCAGCCCCGCCCTCCAAAGCACTTACCTGTCCTGGGCCCGCCCCACGCTGTGCCCAGGCCTGCCTCTGACTGGGCCCTTTGTCTCCTGGGCCACCCTCTCAGGGCTCTGCCCAGACACGCTCCCACCCACGGCCGGCTTGGCTGGGCGCTGCCCAGCGCCGCCACGACCCCGCGGTGCTCTCAGCACGGCTGGCAGCCCGGGCCCGGCCCCGGCCCCGCCTACCCTGGGCACAGCTCTTGCCCCCGAAGCCCAGCGGGCACTCGCAGCTGAAGGCGCTCCACTGGTTCACGCAGGTGCCCCCGTTGTGGCAGGTGTTGCTGTCGCACACGTTCTTCTTGGCCGGGCAGCCTGAAGGGAGAGGAGGGCGCTTGGCAGGGGCTGCTCCGGGCAGGCCCGGAGGCAGACGGGAGGGGGCCTGGGGCCTGGGGCAGGCACGGCCCCTCCTCTGCACCGGACCCCTCGCTCCCGCCCGGGGCCCGTACCCGGCACGGTGCCGTTGTTGGCGATGAAATCGGCCATGTCCACGTGCCGGCTGTCCACCTGCAGGTTTCGCATGCACCCCACAAAGTGCCGTGTGCGGACGGGGAAGCTCTCGGGCAAGTCGGGGACCCCACCCAGCAGCAGGGGCCCGGTCAGATCCAGAGACCTGGGGAGCAAACATGGTGGCAACATGAGGGCGAGCGGGAGCTTCGGGCTCTGCCCCCCGCACCCCGACACCAGGGCGGAGGAGAAGGGCTGGGCAGGCGTCCTCGGGCCGGCAGAATAGCGCCAGGGAAAGGGCGGCACCCAGCCCAGGCCTGCTCTCCTCCTGCACTCCTTCACCCGCCCATAGGCGGCTCTACGGGGCCCTGCTCCAACCCAGGCTGGCCCACTCCTCACCACCTCCCCCTACACCCCACACCCCTACCCCAGCCCTGCAGAGGGTCGCAAGACGGAGGGAAGCAAACCCTGGACTGGTTCCCGTCTCGGGATACCCAGTACCACCCCGCCCCAGCCCGCTCCCCTGCTCACTTCTTGCTGCCACCCTGGGTGCCCTGGGCGGCACAGGAGTAATTTCCCAGCACCGCTCCGAAGCGCAGGGCCACCCCTGTGTCACAGCCATCCACGGTCACCACTGCCACCTTCTGTTCAGACGGGCCCTGCGGGAGCCCTTTCTGGCCCAACAGTGGCTGTGGACAGGGAAGGGCAGAGACGGACCCGTGGACAGGAGCTCACTGGACTCCTGGGTCAGGCCCACGACCCCCTTGCCCCCGCAGTCCACCGTACACAGAGACACACGCGGGTGCACACGCTCATGTACACACACACGTGCGCTCACCTGACTTACATGCTTAACCCCCTTCTCAAGGTGCACGTGCGCTTGCGCCTGCCTCACAGAACAGGGAGCACCCAGCACCGCTCCGGGAAGGGGGTGCCCCGGGAAGGGGGTGCTGAGTCCCTCCCTCCCAGCCGGGAGTGCCACGGCCGGCCTCCCTAGAGGTAGCGCCACCCAGTCTGGGTGCAGAAGCCTCCACCCCCGCCCCTTCCGCACCCACCTTGTTGTAGTACTTCAGCTGCACTGTGTGCCACTGGCCATCGCTGACCCCTCCGGGCACGAACGGGGAGATGGTGGTGGTCGACTCCCCTGGAGAAGGGGCCCAGGTGAGGGGAACACCAGGTAAGGGCTGGGGAGGGGGAGGGGGCTCATGGTCGGGATGGGCCAGGTGTGACTGGGAGAGCATGCGGGGCCCGGGCCCGGGGCTGAGAAGCGCAGGGCCTCAGAGGGAGCAAGGACACGGGCACCTGGAATCACCTGCAGAGAAGGTGAGCTGCACCTGCTCCTGGATCACCTCGAGGGCCACAAAGTCGTGCTTCTCGTTGAAGCGCCCGTTGTACAGCAGCAGCCCGTCTCGCTCCTTGGTGGCGAACCTGAGCCGGGGGAGCAGGGAAGGGGCACCCGCCTGGATGCTGGCGGCCCCGTCACCTAACCAGCCCCGATGCTACGCAGGACCCTCCAAAGGGCTGACACCCGGCCCACGCCACGGGCATGGGGCTAGCGTGAGCGAGACGGACCCAAACCAGAAGCGGCACCTGGCGTCCTGGCCCGCCCTGGGGGTGAGGGTGTGAGCAGACACAGCGGGCGAGGAAGGCCCTGCAACTCCACGCGCCGCGGCTCTGCCCACACCCCGCTGCGTGCACTCGGTCGGAACTGCCCAGGCCCCCCGCCCCCGCGGCCCCGTGCCCACTCACGAGAGCG
The DNA here is from genome assembly GCA_019455555.1 of Galemys pyrenaicus. Lineage (NCBI taxonomy): Eukaryota > Metazoa > Chordata > Mammalia > Eulipotyphla > Talpidae > Galemys > Galemys pyrenaicus. The sequence continues at coordinate 322,284 of JAGFMF010011828.1, forward strand.
CCAGGGTGAAGTGGAAGCGCTGGCGCAGGCCGCGGAAGGTGACAAAGGAGCGGGCGGGGAAGCTGCGGGTGGTCACCTGGCAGTAGGGCTTCTCAAAGTCTCCGGACGGGCAGTCACACTTGAAGCCGCCCACCAGCAGGTTGACACAGGTGCCCCCGTTCTTGCAGACACCTGGGGTGCATCGGCCGGAGCGGGCACTCACCTCGCAGTGCTCACCTGGACAAATGAAAAGGCCGGTGAGTACCAAGTGCCCCAGGAGAACCGGGACTACTCCCCATGTGATGGCTCCCATGTCTTCTGCGACCCCCACAGTACCCCAAATGCTCCCAGGCACCCCACTCCCCCTCCTGAGTCCATCTTGCAGATCTACGAAGCCCTGGTCTTCCGGGGGCCGTGCGGGGGCCCCTCACCAGACCCCTACAGACTGCCCCCTGCATTCCCCAAGTTCCTGGTCCTCCGCAGCCCTGCTCTGGCTTTGTGGGCACGGCTGAGATGTCCCGGCCATTGGGGTTCTCGCAGTCTTTGTTGTCACCAGGAAGGGCAAGCGTGGGGCGCTGCGGCCCCTGCAGGGGTGAATGTGCACAGGAGGGAGGTCCCGCAGGGCCCTCCCTGCCAACCGCTGGTGCTACTGTCCCTTGGTTTCTGCTGAGATCATCTCCCCCTCTGGGGACGAGACCAGGCTTCCACTGGATCCACTGAGGCGCATGGAGAGGAAGCTGGGGTCTCCCCCGCAATGGGACAGAGAAACCCCACCCTGAGCCTGGGAGCCATACTGAAGCCCTCTGTGCACTGGGGAATGCGGAGAGAGTGGGGCAACAGGGCCCTGGGGGTAGATCAGGATTCAGTGGAGGAACTGAAAATTCCACCATCAGATGGGGAAGTCCACCCCTTCCTCTCCGCTCCATTCCCAGATTCTAGAGATAGGTTCTCGCTCCTGTGCCTAGTGACTGGCTCTTGTTTCCATGGAAACTGTTGTTCGGCTACTCTAAGCACCCCCCTCCCCACCCTTCTGGACAAAGACTCCCTCCTCTTCCCCCAGCCCACCCCTCCCCCCCAGCTGAGGAAAGAAGTCAAGTCTGGCAAGTTCTGGGCAGGGAGGTGGGCAGGGAAGGCGCCGAGGGCCTGTGCTGTGGGCACAGCCCTGGGCACGCTCTGGAGGGAGCAGGATGTCTGAGACATCTGGGCAGGGGGGCCCTGGGGTGGAGAAGGGGGCGTCCTGTGAAAAAGGGGGCCGCCCAAGGCAGAGGCAGTGAGCAGGCCCACAACAGGTCAGAAGGGTAACTCACTGGTCGGGGGGAGCCAGGTCCTAGCCCGGCCTCACCCCATCCAGCTGTGAGATGAAAACTGGGGCAAGTCACTGCTCTGGGCATCCCCTTAAACCGCCGCCCACACTGGCCACCGGCCAGCTCTTTACGTGCATTAATGGCCAGCTCTTTACATGCATTAATTAAATTCACCCTCACAAGCACCCTACAAGCAGTCGTGGCCTCCATTTTAAAAGTCCGAGGCACACAGCGGTTAAGTAACTTGCCCACGGTCACGCTGTGCACCAAACCCCAGCAGAGGGACTCTAGGGCTCGTAAAAGGGCAAGCGGGACCTGTGCACGGCCAGCGGGGCCTGCACTTAGCCAGAGAGGCAGGAGGCCAGCCGCGGCCGCCCCTCGGCCCTCCGGGGCTCACCCGTGTAGCCGTCGCGGCACAGGCAGGTGTATCCGCCCTCGCGGCTGCGGCAGCGCCCGTGGGGGCCGCAGGGCCTGGAGTAGCAGAGGTCCACCTCGGTCTCGCAGTAGTCGCCGGTGAAGCCCGGCGGGCAGCGGCAGCGCAGGCCCCCGACCGGGTGGATGGGCCGGAAGAGCACGGAGGAGGAGGCGATGAAGGGCGCGGAGGAGTCGAAGCGCAGCACCGACACGCAGCGCATGTAGTTCTCGCAGGGCTCGCGCAGGCAGATGTTGTCGTCGAAGGGCAGCACGCGCTGCGCCGAGATGGCGGCCAGCAGGCTGCGGTTGAGGTACAGGCGCTCCTGCAGGTCCTCGGAGGGCAGGAAGGGCGGCCCGCCCCCGGGCCCGGGCGGCTGGCCCACCGACAGGCTCACGTTGAGGATGTGGCCGCCGGGGGCATCGGTGTCCCGCTGCACGTTGAAGACCACCACGTGGTCGGGCGGCGTGGCCAGCGTGGCGGCCACCGCCTGGATGAAGAGGCCCAGCAGCGGCGACAGGAAGCGCTCCGGAGACATGTCCTCCAGGCGCAGCGTGATGCTGTGCGTGAGCATCTCGTCCGTGATGATGGTGACGCGCAGGGAGCACTGGGCCGTCACGCTGTGCACGCCGTCTGCAGAGGCAACGTGCGTTAACGCCAAGCCCGGGCCGGGGGGCCGGGGGCCGGGGGCGGGGAGCAGGGAGGTAGGGAGGTCGGGGGGCAGGGGGGCCGAGGTGCCAGGGGGCAGGGGGCAAGGGCGCCGGGCCCGACCAGGCCCGGTGCGAGGACACCAGGAGGAGGAAGTAAGCCAGCAGGAATCTAGTCTGCACACCCCACTTTGCTCACTCGCCAAGGAGGGCGGTGCGCGGACAGCAAGGGGCTCTCTTACCCCCCACCCCACCCTGAGCTCGAGGAGGTGTGTGTGACTTCACCTGGGATCAAGTCTCTCCCGTTCCCCACCCCACCCCCACCCCACGGGCACTGAAGGGGGTCAGGGCTTCTGAAGTTCTGGACGCTGCCCCTACACCTGCTCCTGGCTCAGCACATCTTTCCACATTTGCACGCCTTTCCCTGCCCAAGCCAGGGCCCTTTACAGCCCTCATCCCAGCCTGGGGCCTCCCTGCATAAGAACCCTCGTTTACCTTTTTCTTACCTCTCTGCAGGGCCCAGAGGACCATGAGAGACCCAGAAAAATCATCCTTTTGCCCCTTGAGCCCCCGTATCCCAGCACTGCCGTAACCCTGACCCTGGCTGGGGCCCTGAGCCCCCACTGAGGCCGGGTGGGCGGTGAACTGGGTCAGTGGGCCACCCAATTCCCCTCCCACTGAGCCCCAGGCTGCTTGGGCACAGGCCCACTGTCCCCATGGCAACAGTCCACACAAAGCATTCTTCCCGCCCAACTCTCCAGGCTGCTGAGGGGTAGCCTGGAGGCCCCACCCCAAGAAATCTAGCTGAACCACCTTGCCCTAGCAGCACCACCCATTGTCCTGATGCTGTGGGGTGCCTGGGGGAGCAGAGATGGAAGGGGGGCAGAGATGAAAGGCTCTGGGTAGCTCTCCACCAAGATCCGGACAGAGCCCCACAAGGCTGATCTTGGGGGAGGGCCTCTAGCTTGTCCTCCTCCTTGGCGCTCAGCATTGCACTCCGAAGCTTGCCACACCCCCAGGCCACACTCAGCCTGGGCTAAGTATCAACACTCTGGTGTCTCACTCCACCCACACGCCCCAAGCCCAGAAATATCTTGCACACCTGAATGCACGCAGACATGGGAATGGATCCGATTTAGCTCTGAAATAAAAGCCAGAGGCCAAGGGGAGGAGAAATGGCATGGTGGGGCTATCAGGGAGGTTTTTATTCACCACAATGTCTGGTGCATAGTAGGTGTTCAGTAAATACTAAGATGATGGGAATCTCTTCAGACTCCATTATAAAGACTAAAGACGTGGTTTTTAAAAGAGAGCAGGAGGGGCCCCAAGCAGATGTCAAAAAGGACACCCTGGAAGAAGTGAGTTTCCGGGGTGGGTGGGAGCAGGTGAGGGACCTGGAATAGATTCTGCTTCTGTGTTGTACCTATTTGAGGTGGCTGGCTCTACCAGGCACCCACCTGGCCACGTCCTCAGCCCACAGCCACACACCCTCCAGCCTCACTGCTCGAGACGGCTGAGGCCCACCTGCTCTTGCCTGCGAGCCTGCTGTCGTCACCCACGCCTGCTCCTCCCACGCTTGTCTGGAAGCTTCTGAACACGCTGTTCCTTCCCACCTGGTCCAGCTTAGCAGTCTAAGTCCTTGCTTTCTAACCTGCCTGACGCTCACCTCTTCCAGGAAGCCTGCCCAGATTTAGGGCCTCGGGCTCTATGTCCCTCTCTTTCTGAGATCCCTGCTGCCAGATGCAGAGGTGGCAAATGACTCTTGTGCACCCAGTGCCTCTGCCCAGTAACTCCTTGACGGGACGGCCCCTCCAGGACGAAAGCAGCCAGGTCCACACAGAGTGCTCCCAATGATCCGGGAAGGAAGGGAGCAGTCGAGGCCGATCTAAGAGAAACCTCACGACCACTGTGTCGTGGGAACAAGCATTCCTCCCTGTGTGCCCCGTCCACCAGCTCAGGTCCCCCGCCGGTGCCCCTCGCCCAGTATGTCTCTGTTGCTTCCCATCTGGCCCACCATCTGTGGCCACCTGCCCCCTCTGCTCTTGTCCCCCATCCCCGACAGTCGAGCCACTGCTGTTTCCTGGCTCTTTGTTCTTCTCCCCTGCCCTGACCTGGCTCACCCCCAGGTGCAAAGGCAGCATGGGAACAGGGGTGGAGGGGCTAGATCGCCTGAGTCACGCTCCTGGAATGAAAAGGCTTGGGATGGGCTGTGACCCCGGGAAACACCACCTGTGCCCAGGGCCGAGCCAGCCACAGCTGGAAAAGCGCCAGGTCCCAGACTGTGGCAGAAGCAGACGCCACACCTCTCTCCACTGGCAGGTGTGCCAGCGGAGGTGTAAGCCTGGAGGGGACGCCTGGGGCCGAGCGGCCGTGGCCAGGAGCTCCAGTGTGTCCCAGCAGAGTAAGAGGCAGGGGGAATCCAGGCTTCGGGGGAGCCGTCAGCCCAAGCTGGGACAGCTGCGGCCACAGGGAACAGGAGAAGGGGAAATCAGAGAGGCCTGAACGTGGAGACCAAACAGAGGAAGACAAAGGCCCAGGAAAAGAGCCAGAATGGAAAAAGTCAGAAGGGAGGAGAAGCCACACAGGAGCTGGGGAGAGAGGGCCAGAGTGGAGGCCCCCACGGCAGGGGCCGGAAAGAAAGCAGAGACAAAGAACAAGAGAAGGAAAACAAAGGGGCAGTGGGAGTCAACTCCCCCTCACCCCAGCCTCCCTGAACTTTGGGGTTGCCTTGGTGACTGCCTCCAAGGGTCAGGGGCGAGGGGAGAGAACAGGGCTAGGGCTGAGGGGCCAGCCTGGAGTCTTCCTCTCTGTTCTAAGGGAGCTGAAGTCTGGGACTCTGCCCTGGTAGGTCCCTGAAGTCAGGTGCCAGCCTCCCTCTGTCCCCATTCCCTGGTGGACAGGGCAGGCTGGGGAGGGAGGGCCGCGCCTCCCAGCTCAGGCCAGGAATCCAGAGACAGGCACTCCAGCCCCCTAGAGGGGAAACTGAAGCATCCAGAGGCCTGGGGCCTTGTCCGTGAACTCTAAGAGCTCACACTCCGAACCGCTATGGCCACAAGCGGGGCGGGGAACACCAGTGCAGAGAGGACCAGCAGTTGGGGAGGGGGCTGAAGATACGTCCTGCCTCTCACAGCCCTGCCCGAGGCTCCACCTGGCCCAGACTGCCCTTGAGGAGCAGACGGAGCCAGGCTCGTCTCCTCTTCCCCCTCCTGATGCAGCTGAAGGCTGGCTGGAGTGGGGTCCCTGACCCATCTCAGGGTGCAGCTAGCACCCCTCACGAGGGTCCCAGTTGTCCCAGGCTTGGGGAGGGGGCTGGCTCCCTCCTTGCTGCTGCTTCTCCCTCCCCGTCGCCCACAGCAAATATCGAAGGCTGCCCCCACCCCAACTCTCCTCCCTCTGTCCAGGGACTCTGCAGGCTGAGCGCTTGGCCAAGCAGCAGGAATGTCCAGCCTGGGTTCTGGCCAGGCTCCCACGCCCCAGGTCTCTGCTGTCGCCCCACCGGATCAGGGGGCTCTGCCCTTAAAGCCCAGCAGTCGCCTGGCTCTTCCTAGCCCCCACACCCCACTCCCCAAGCAGGGGCTGGCCACAGCCAGCAGGGATGGCTAGGCTTCCTAGGAACAGCCTGTGGGGTGACAAGGGGGCCCAGAAGGCTCAGTTTGCCCCTGACTTCACTGCAGCCCCTCCCCCAGGGGAGACCCCAGACCACAGCTTCTGACAGTGGGGTCTGTTTGGACAGAGACAATGAGCTCTGGCCTCACTTCCGGTGGGAGCTCTGAAGGGGGGGCCAGGCCAAGCCCCCTCTGCCTGGAGGGAAAAGCCGACCCTGGACAAAGTCCCCCTCAGCCGTCTGTGCTCAGCCTGGAGCCAGGAGGGGCCAGAAGAGGCCCAGCCGCAGGGTCCTGACCCCTTGGTGGCAACCCCGTGCCCCTGGAGCCCTCAGCTCCGTCAGAGACAGATCACAGGAAGACCCTGCCGGGCTTGAGGGGTGGCCTCCCCACCCCTCAGTCCTCTCCACCCTTCCCCCAGCTCCCCTGGCCCCCCAGTCTTCCCCAGGCCTTTTCACAATTCTTGGCAGCTGCAGCTCACAGCATTCCCCCCACCACGTCACAGGCTGGTAGGCAGAGGGCTGCCGACCAGCAGCTCAGCCCAGCCTGGGGCAGCAGGGGGGGCAGCAGCAGCTGCCAGGATTCCCGGGGCTCCCTCCCAAGCTGCTTCTTGCCCCCCCAACCCCGACCTCGGTGCCAGCCCAGGGCAGAGGTGGCTCAGCAGTCCCTCCCAGGAGGCCGTGCAGCCTCTCCCCCAAGGGTCACCCACCCACCCCCGCCACCTGGGCCCGCTCACCTGACACCAGCACGCTCATGATGGCCTCCAGGGGCCGGTTGTTGTCCAGGGCCCGGCTCAGCCTCAGCTCGCCGGTGGAGGCGTTGAGCAGGACCAGGCTGAGTTCGTTCCCCCGCTCGAAGCTGTAAGTCAGGCTATCGGAGACGTCGGGGTCGTGCGCAGGCACGCGGCCAATGGCGCCGCCGGGGAAGCTGCTCGAGCGGTTGGTGACATAGTTGTTGAAGAGAATCTCGAAGTTGCCCAGGACGGGGGGGTTGTCGTTGCGGTCCAGCAGGCGGACGTGGACGGTGGCCCGGCTCACCAGTGGCGCGGACGTGGCCTGGACGACCAGCACGTACTCGGGCCGGTCCTCGTAGTCCAAGTCCACCAGGGCGGTCAACTCCCCGGAGAAGATGTCCAGCTGGAAGACCTCGGGGATGTTGCCCTCCACGATCTGGTACATGATCTGGGCATTGGTGCCCTCGTCGGGGTCTGTGGCCGTCACCCGGGCCACAGCCAGCCCAATGGGGCTGTTCTCTTCCACAAACACGTCGAACTCGTCCTGCTCGAAGACAGGCGGGTTGTCGTTCACGTCCAGCACCGTGACCGTCACCTCCACGGGCGTGCGGGCCGGCGGCATCCCCTTGTCCACGGCATGGGCCCGCAGGACGTACTGGGCCACGTTCTCACGGTCCAGCCTCCGCAGCGTGCGCACGATGCCCGAGGTGGACTCCACGATAAAGTCACCGTCGCCGTCGTCACCCCCTTGGAAGGTGTAAAAGACCCGGCCGTTGAGGCCCGAGTCCCGGTCGGTTGCCGAGATCTGCAGGACGCTGGTGAAGGGGGGGACATCCTCGTAGACGCTGCCCTGGTAGGAGTCCCGCAGGAACTGGGGGGCGTTGTCATTGACGTCGTTCACCAGGATCTCCAGGTAGGTGGTGTCAGACTTCTGCGGGATGCCGTTGTCCCGAGCGGTGATGGCCAGGGTGTAGGACACTTGGTCCTCGTAGTCCAGCTCCGCCTGGGTGGTGACGGCCCCCGTGTCCGCGTCGATGCGGAACTGGGGGATGCTGTCCTCCATGAAGTAGGTGATGCGCGCATTCTCACCCGTGTCCTCGTCGGTGGCGCTGATCAGCACCACCGTGGTGCCCGCCGGCCGGTCCTCGTTCACGTTAACGGTGTAGTGGGAGCTCTGGAAGACCGGCCGGTGGGTGTTGGCGTCGGTGACATTCACCACCACCTGCGCCGTGTCCTGCCGTGTGCCGTCGGAGGCGGTGACAGCCAGCACGTACTGCCGCTCGAGCTTGTAGTCCAGCGGCAGCGCGAGGGACACCAGCCCGCCGCCGCTCTGGCTGGTGATGGAGAAGCGGTTGCGGGTGTTGCCGCTGGTGATCTGGTAGGTGATGACGCTGTGGGCATCCCGGTCCACGGCCGACACCGTCACCACGCTGGTGCCCACGGCCGCGTCCTCGTTCAGCCGCACCGTATACTCCGGCTGGGTGAAGGTTGGGTTGTTGTCGTTCACGTCCAGGACGGTCACGCTGACGCTGGCCGAGGCGGTGAGAGCTGGGCTGCCGTGGTCTCGGGCTTCTACCCCGAAGCTGTAGAAGTCAACCTCCTCCCGGTCCAGCTCCGCAGCCACGGAGATCCAGCCGGTGCCGTTGTTGATGGCGAAGGGGAAGCCGGGCCCCACCCCAGCAAGCCGGTACTCCAGGCGGGCATTGTCGCCGGCGTCGGCATCGATGGCCTGGACGTGCAGGACCAGGTAGCCCAAGGGGACGCTCTCGAGGACAGTGGCCTGGAAAGGGGTGCTGACGAAGATGGGGGCATTGTCGTTGATGTCCAGGACTTGCACCGTCACCAGGCCGGAGACATTGGAGAGCGGGGGGCGGCCGCCGTCTTGGGCCCGGACACGGAGCGTGTACTCCTTGGTGGTCTCGTAGTCCAGGGGGCTCACCACGTCCAGAGCCCCGGTCTGGGCATCCAGGTAGAACTGGCCCCGCGCGTTGCCGCTCATGATGCTGTAATGCACCAGGGCGTTGCTGCCCTTGTCGCGGTCCGAGGCCGTGACCCGGAGCACCGGCGCCCCGGGGGTCACATCCTCCCGCACCTGGACCACGTAGCGCTTCTCGCTGAACTGGGGGGCGTTGTCGTTGTCGTCCTCCACAGACAGGAAAACGGCGGCCGTGGCGCTGCGTGCACCGGGGTCCCGGCCCTGGTCACTGGCCTCCACGGTCAGTTGGTAAGCCTCCACCTCCTCCCGGTCCACGGGCCCCCGGGTTCGGATCACCCCGGAGCGAGGGTCGATCTCAAAGACCTCGGAGGCGCCGCCCCCGGGCCCCTCCAGTAGGCGGTACAGGATGTTGGCATTGGGCGGGGCGTCGCCATCCGTGGCGCGCACGGTGAGCACCTCGTAGCCAACCTCCAGGTTCTCGCGGAGACTCTCCTTGTACTCCTGCTGCTCGAAAACAGGGTCGTGGTCGTTGGTGTCCGTCACCAGGATGGTGAGCGTCGCCAGGGCGCTCCGTCTGGGCGCGCCGTGGTCCTGCGCTGTGACCCTGAAGACGTGCGTGCTCTTGGTCTCTCGGTCCAGCTCCTCTGCCGTGCTGACGGCGCCGGTGACCGGGTCCAGCGAGAAGAAGTGGTTGGAGCGGCTGTCGAAGAGCGCGTCCATGGTGTACTCCAGCCGGCCCGCCTCACCCTCGTCCGGGTCGATGGCGCGCAGGGAGGCTACGGGGGTGCCCGCCGGCTGGTTCTCGGGAACCGTGGCCTGGTAGCTGGGGGGCTGGAACTGGGGGGCCGTATTCACATTCCTCTTCCTGCGCCCGCCCAAGGACTCGTCCGCTGCCCTGGCCCCCGTCCTGAGCCCGGGTGGCCGCACCAGCTGGCACGACTGGCATCTCAGCTGCGGGGCCTTCAAGCAGGGGTGTTCGTGGGGCAAGGTGAGCGTGCCCTGCGGGGAAAGGTGGCCTTCGACGCCCAAAAGGCGGCAGGTCCAGGGGCAGCCTTCGGGGGCTGGCGGCAGGGGGATGTGGGCGCCCGATTCTGGACACCAGACCCTCAGGCCATCGTGGTGGGGCACCAGGTGGCCGGCCAGCTCTGTTCCCGCACCCCTGCAGCGGCTGGTGTAGAGCCAGAGGTTCGAGGCTGAGGCTGGACAGAGCCAGCCCACCGGGTCGCAGGCCCCCGCGGAGCCGCGCCCCCCGGTCCCGAGGGGTCGGCAGGGCCCCACTTGGTCTCCCAGCAGAGGCGGCAGCAGCAGCAGTAGCAGCAGCGGCGGCAGAGGCGGCGTTGGAAGGGGGGAGCGGGCCGCCCGGTTCCGCATCTCTTCCTGCTCCCGGCCCGCCGGGTCAACAGCGGCGGCGACTCCTCCTCCGGCTCCTGCCGGCCCCGCTGACCCTCATGCCCGGGCCGGGGTGCCGGTCCCCAGGGGCCACTCGTGTGCCCCGCGGGGCCTGCACCTTGATGCCGCGGCGGGCCCCGCGCTACGTCCTCCGACGCCCCGGGGCTCCCACCGTGGCCGAGTCGGGCCCGCAGCCGGGTCGCCTGGACCACCGCGGGCCGGCGCGGCGCCTCCACTTGCGCGTCCGGCTCTCGCCACCTGCTCCCGCCGGCCCCGCGCGCCCCTGGCCCGGCTGGCCCCCCAACCCCGGGTACCCCCTCCGCCCCCGCGGGATCGCCCACCTGCGCCCGCGGAGCTGCGCGCCCGGACCGCGGCCCAGTCCCGGCCGCCCCCAAGGGCCCCGCGCCGCCCGATCGCGCACCGCGTCCCCGCCGCGGCTGCTGCCAGTCGCCGCGGCCCCAGGCCCAGCCCCACGCTCCCGCGCCTCCCCGGCGGGCGGGCGAGCTCTGCAGCGCGGCGGCGGCGGCTCATTACCATAGACCTGCTCGCGCCGCCGCCGCCTTAAAGCGGCGATGCCAGCCGCACCGAAGAGGGTGGGCCCCACCCAGAACCCTCCTCCGCGCCAACCTAGAATCCCCGCGGCCAGACAACCCCCCATCCCAACACCCACCCTCCCCACACACACCCATGCCTGCCTCTGGGTGGGTGATGGGTCCCTACCATTGTCTAGAGAGGATTAATCAGAAACCAGACAGCGAAGAATAATAATGGAGGCATCCTGCAAGTATGCTTAACTGTTGGCAGAGCGTTTGGAAGGGCTCTCAGGGGCCAAGCGCCTCCCCGCACCTTCAGTTGGCTGCTGATAAGAGCCAGTCCTCGCTTGCTGTCCCCTCCCACAGGTCCTAGGTCTCACTGTGCTAAAAGGGTCCTCCTTAAGCCCTTTATAAACCTCCCCCATATTCCAGAGAGACACCCCACTTCCTGAAACTCAGGGAGGCATCACCCCCTCTACAGCCCCCCACCTCTCAGGATATCACTGGGGTCCAAGAGCCTGACAGAGTGATGATCCCAGCTTCATCTTGGACACCTCCTGAGTTTGGGGGGAGACATAAGCTGAACCCCAGCAGCAGAAGCTAGCTGGTACAAATTTGCTAATTATACCAAATTCGGAGGCAAGACTTATGCAGGGTCAGAGACTGCTGGGGTGGAGCCAAGGCAGGCTTCCTGGGTCATGACCATGGCTCCCACACTGGCCCTGGCCTCCTGGAGAGCTGACCTTGCCCCCTCGTCTTCCCCAGCAGCACCCAGATGCTCTCCTCCCTCCACCCCACTGCCCTGTCCAGCACCCAGGGCTGCCAAGCCTCTTCACAGTGTGGGCCAGCGAACTGGACCTTCCACTTGAACTTGAATATGCGATCCCAGGTCCCTGGAGGAGATCCAGGCTGTGAAGGTAGAAAGTGATGCAGAAAGGGCTCGTTTCTCCTCTGCACCCACCAGGAGCTCCCTTCTGAGAACCACAGCGCCAGCTGGGAGAGCCGCAAGGGCCGGGTCACGTGGTATAAAGACGGACCTAGAGGGGACAGGCTTTTGGTCCCAGCCCACCAACCTCGACCCACATGACCTTGGTCAAATTCCCATGCCTCAGTTTCCCTTTTGAAATACAAAGGGTTTGAATGAGGTCAGCAGTTTCCATAAGTTTACTTAGCAGTAGAATCCTTTTTCCAAATGATATCTGAGTAGAAACCCCAAATGTATGACAGATACTAGGAATCCTGCTGGGGTAAGTGGGGTCAGGGGTCAGGGCCTTGCCCCATTCCCTCTGATCTCCTGCCCAATCAAGACCCCCTCTGTGGAATTGGAGGGTCTGGAGGGATACACTGGAAAAGTCAGACCCAGACGTACCCTTCCTGCCCTGTGGTTACCCCAGTGGGTCACAGCAGAGGACCCACAAGTCCCCCTGGGGGGTTCCCCGTGCAGGGAACTTCTGTGTGGTCAAACAGCGATGCCAGGAGTGAGAAGTCAGCTGTTCTGATGGAGACCCTGGAGACAGCATGCGGGATGAGGGCCAGACTACGCTCCTGGCAGTCCTGGAGGCCAGGACGGGAGGCAGAGGTGGGTGAGGACCAGGCCCTGGAAACGCCTTCCCCTTCCACTGGAGCAGGGCTCCTCGCTCTGGGCAAGGCCACGGGCACTTCCAGCGCAAAGGGGTGGTGTGAGCAGCCCCCGCAGAGCTCTGCCTCTCGCAGCTCCATTGACTGTGTGGTTTGGGAGGATGGAGGGGTTGCGTGGGCACTTTGCTCTTCACCTAATAGCCATGTGGCGCGGAGAATGCTCGGAAATTATACCATCTGTTAATTATCCCTTGAATCAGGGTTGGGTAATGAGACTCTCATTTCTGATGAAGGCCCAAGCCAACACACGGAGAAGCCACAGCTCCCCATTCATTTCTCCTTTGTGCTAAAACAAGCTTTCTGGGTGGGAGAGAGAAGCAGCCTTGGCTGTGGGTCTTGGAATCTGCTTCTGGAGGCTGGTGCCTGGGCAGGGGGTGCCGGGAAAAGCCCAGGGAAAGGAAGCTTCCCTCTGGGTACCTGGCCTCTGGCCCAAGGCTGAACAGGTAGGGGATGCAAGGAGCCCCTCCCGCCACCTCTAGACACACTTGGCAGATTGTCCTTAATCCTCTCCTCACTCTGGCCCTGGGGAACAGGACCTTAAACTTCTCCAACCCACTTTCATCTCCGTAGCTACTCCCCGAAGCAGGAAGGAATCTTCCAAGTCTTCTGTGCATCACAGCCTCAAACTGGGGTTCGCCCTGGTGGTGCCCTCTTTGACCCCAGGGAAAAGACTGCCTCCTTCATGGAAATTTCCAGCTGTGCCTTTAGACCTCATTCCTACCAGGAGAAAACCAAGATCCTGGAGTTTGCTCAAAGGGAATTTACAGCTTGTCTAAGTCAAACCTCCCACTTCGAAGAGGAGGTGGGGTGGCTCTCCTCCAGCTCCAGGGGGTCTTCCTCATCCATGCTGCTTCCTAAGCACCCCCTCCTCCAGATACAGAGAATATAAAGTGGACTGCCCCCTTTATCCTGGGGGATAGATTCCAAAGTCCCCAGTGGACGCCTGAAACCTCAAAGAGCAATAAACCATATATATGTGTGTATATATATTAGAACACGGACATGTATGTATATGGACATTATATATACATAGAACATATATCCATAGAACATTATATATACATAGACATTTTATATATATAAAATGTTCTAAAGTTAGATTCATAAATTAGGCACATTGAGAGATTAGCATTAATGCCCTATAATTAAATAGAACAATTTTAACAATGTATTGTAGTGAAAGTTAAGGGAATGTGGTCTTTCAAACGATCTTATTGTAGGTAATATTTTGAGGCCTTGGCTGGCCGTGAGTAACAAACTCAGCAGGGGGCTTGTGTACACGTTTGTGTGAGGGACGGCTGGACTGGACAGGGGGGTGTGGGTGAAGTGCTCTGAGGGCGGCCGAGGCTGAGAAAGCTAAAGGAACTCAGAGGCGAGAGCTGGGAGGGTGAGGAAATCCCACAAGGCCTCCTCAGGGCTCTGCGCTTGGGTTGCATCTTGAAGAATCTGAAACATCATCTCTGGCGAACTCATCAGCAAGCCCATTCCACCTGCAGGCTCAGGGCGTTCTCTGAGCTTGCACAGCTCGTCAGTGGCAGATCTGAGATTTGCATCCAGGCCACCTGGTTCCGAGGCCCTTGCTCTTCACAGGATGAATGAATGAGAGGTGAGCAACCCCTTGACTGAGGCCGAGACTGGGGAGGGTGCTTGGTGGTCCACCAGAGGGACCGACAGGGGCTCTTGAGCGGGGTAGATCCTTGTGGGCTGAAGTGCTGGGAAAGAGGCCTCGCTGGAAGGAGGGGTGTGGAGGGAGGTTGCTGAGGGAGAAAGGTCACAGTGACCTTGGGTGAGTGGACAGGGCAGTTTCTCTGGCAGGAGATAGAGGTGGGGAGAGGCCTTGGCTCCTGCCCCTGTCTCTGGACTGAGTACTGCTTTATGCCTGGTCCAAAGGGGGGTCAGAGAGTCCTGCCATGTGGAGCTGAGCTGTGGCTGTGTAGGATGGATGTGCCAGGAGTCAGAATTGGAGCAGCCTCCTGTCTGCTCTTGCCTTGGGTTTCAGTCCACTCCCCCCCACCCCAGTTTGCCTTGCAATTGGAGGGGGTGCTTCTTGAGAGAGGGCACTGTTGCTTCTTGGCCCCCTACCCCATGCCTAGTATGAGGGAAACACTCAGAGTTTTGTGGATTCTTCATGTGACTGTACCCCCTCCAAAGTAGTCTCCACTCAGCACCGAAGTCAACACCTTGTTTAAAAATTAATAAACAAGGACCTCCCTGGTGGCGCGAGGGGTTAAAGTGCAGCACTATGAAGCTATCTGCAGCCACTGCAGCTCTAATTCTGGGCCAGGGAGCTACCCGCAGGGCGCAGCACACCTCTCCTGTCTCGCCCGCTGCTCCCCTCAGCAGTGGCTTTCAGTCCATCTGCCTGTTCTGCTCCCCACTCTGTCTCTGGTGAATCCTCTCACCTCCTGCTACTCTGGCCTATACCCCAGCTCTTGTATGCATAAATAAATAAATCTTTAAAAAATTAATAAACAATGTTTAGATTGAAAAAAAATCTTTCCCAATTTTTATTTTAGAAAATGTCAGGCATTCCTGGTGGTGCATTGGGTCGAGCGCCGCACTGTGAAGCATCTGGCGCTTGTTCGATCCCCGGCCACGGAGGGGACCCACATGCGCAGCAGACCTTTCCTGCCTCTTTCTCTGGTGGATCCTCTCACCTCCCGTGACTCTGGCCAGTACCCCAGCTCTTGTGTGCATAAATAAAAAATGTTTAAAAAAAAAAAAAGAAAGAAAATGTCAGGCATTCAGAAAAAATGCCAAACGATACGATGTGCCCCAGATACCCTCCCCACGAGCCGATAATTGCTGACACTATTGCTTCCTCTCACCGTTTTCAGAGGACGAAGGGAAAGTAGGGTGAAGCATCAAGATCCCCCAAGTGAGAGTTCTCCCACATCCCAGACGCCCTGCCCCCCAACATGGGTGTGACTCAGAGATCCGCTAATGCCCAGCCCCACGTAAGTTCTCACTGACCCCAGAGTCCCCCACACTGCTCCTTTCAAACAGAAGTTCACACTTCATGTGTGGTCACACGTTGTTCTGCTCCCATTTCCTTTCTTTCTCTCTGTCCCTGGCTTTTTTTTTTTAAGATTTATTTATGCGTACAAGAATTGGGGTACACACCAGAGGTGCGGGGGATGAAAGCATTCACCAGAGACAGAGTGGGGAGCAGAACAGGCAGATGGACTGAAACACACTGCTGAGGGGAGCAGCAGGTGAGGCAGGAGAAGTCTGCTGCGCCATGTGGGTCACCCCCCTGGCTGGCAGCTGGGATCGAACTCGTGCTGCAGTGGCTGTGGTCTGCTTCATAGTGCTTCACTGTGCCACTGGGGAAGCCCCTCCCTCCCTTGCTTTTACGATGGTATTAGTGATATTTGTGACTGTGACATTTATGAGGACTGCAGACCCGTTTTCTTATGTCTTCTTAAACGCACCATTCTGAGTTGATGGATGAACAGACCTTCGGAGTATCCTCTGCAGAGTTACGCTGCAAAGCTGGCATCTGAGAAAGTGGCTCTCTTCCTCGGGCCCTTCTCTGAGATTTTCCTAACCGGTGCACCCAAAACCCAGTGCGGACCCCCGGCCTCTTCTTATTGCTCCTGCTTCCCTCTCTTCTAGGCATCCCAGCTCTTGAACATGATGTCTTCAGCTTCCCCTCCTTCATGGCTCAGATCCAAATCATGTAGTCACATAAAATGTTTATCTGTTAATTCACTGGGTTAACATCGCTCTCACCCGTTAACTTTAAACACCAGGAGCAGGGAGAGTAACTAGCATGTAGGTGTTCAGTAAATTTTGGTCAAATGAATAACACATAGTAAACACTCAGTAGATTGTGGCTACATGAAGAATTGGGGGGGTGGCATAGAGATACTGGGTGTTCCTCTATCCCCTGAGCTACCATCTGGGGAGCCAGTGGGAACCTCTAGGTTGCAGGTAGCCCTGGAACTCGTTCACTTTAACCATAGCTGTGTGTGCTCCGTGCCAGCTGCAGCCAGGAGTTGCAGCTCCAGTCCCAGCAGCCAAGATAGAAAGATATTCTTCGGGGTTCATTAACATGGCACTGGACACCTTTGCCCAGCGACAGGCTCTGCCCAGAGCTGAGGGGTGGCAGAGGATGGCTCCACGGGCCCATATTCTACACTGATGTACAGGGTGGCTCTTGACCACAAGAAGGGTCGAGATGGAGCCTGGAGCTGAGCTGTGAGCTGCAACCCCCAAAGCTGCATCTGCAGTAACCTGGTTGTTAAATTGACCGACACAGCCCAGAGAGTGCTCCTGACCGGGCCCAGCCAGGCTCCAGGCTGCGAGGAGAGTCACCAGGTGAGGCAGGAGGAGCTAGGGAAGAGGTGGCATTTGACCCTCCCTAATGGGGAAGAGGGAATTCCGTGTAAGAGGCTTTGCACCGAGGGAACTGCATGAACAGGTGTGGAAAGGCACAGTGCACAGCCAGTGCTGGAGAGGTGGGTTGCCAGGCTGGGCTGAGCTCAGAGCTCCCTGTGGGGAGGGGAAGGCCTGTTCATCTGACTGCAGCCACAGTTTGGGGGCTCTGGACTCTGAGCGAGAAGTGTGGACTTTATGGGGCATGTTGAGGCAGCCGGCTATAACCTTTTAGCAGGGGAGGTCAGGGTCACAGCCAGACAGGCCTCTGGAGACAGCGAAGCTCCCTCTGACGGAGGATCTGGCGCTGGGCAGCCTGGCAGGAATGGTGGGAAGAGTCCAGACAGACACAGCCTGCCTTGATGCCAGAACAGGCTGCTACAGGGGCAGACTGAGTGAGGAAGACTCCATAAGGCTGGCCGCAGAGGAAGAGGGAGGGTGGTCCAGGGTGACTCCGGGGGTTTGCCTGGGTGCCCAGAGGAGGGTGGGCAGAGGGTCAGATAGGGAGCTAGACTGGGCTTTGGGGTTTGAGATGGGGCGGAGCTGCTACTGTGGGTCTGTGGCCTGCGAAGTGCTACAGAGAAGACCCAGCACTCTGGACCCCCACTTCTCTGACCTCAGCTCCACCTCCCCCTAGCTCTGCACTCCAGCTCTTAGGGATCCCTCATTCCTTCCTTGTTCTGGAACATTCCACTATCCCTTGGTGGAATGGGGAAAAGTGGGGCTGGAATGTTGCTGAGGTAGCAGCAGCTACAAGTGTCCACTGAGGCTATGGAGCCAGAAGGGTCGTAAGTCTCCAGCAGAGGCAGGACTTCGGGAAGACTGCTTTAAGATGGAAATGGAAGCAGGTAAGGTCGAGGAGAAAGGGTGGAGAAGGGAGAGGGAGAGGGCAGGTTCAGGAGAGGGAGGAGAGGGAGGGCTGGAGAATGGGCACCTGGGGTTACTTGAATGGCCAGTGAGATCCAGACTCAAGCAGGCTGGTTTTGGGGCCAGCAGGAATTCTTGTCCCCCCTGAGACAAGATGGAAGAAGAGCTGACAACCTAACCCTATTCTAAACAGGAGCCTAATTCCTCCGTTTCTTCGGGGTTTACAAAAAAAAGAGTCTCCCTGAAGTGTCACATGTCTTACCAGCAATTTACACCTCAATGAAAATAATTTTCCAGACCATTTCTGACAGCAGGGGGGAGGGAAGCCCAAGTCCGAAGGAGGGACCCAGGTCCTCTCCGAAATGCAGGTCTCCAGCCAACCTATGAGAGCGCTGAAGACTGGAACTCTCCTCCACAAAAAGGGGCCGCTCTGAACCGGAGGTGCTGGGAGCCCCCACCTCTATTCCAGCAGTGGAGGTCCTGGGGACCCCCACCTCTATTCCAGCAGTGGAGGTGCTGGGGGCCCCCACCTCTATTCCAGCAGTGGCGAGTGGAGGAACCTGGAGACTGGGGCTGGCTGGGTGGGCTCCGGCTCCTTTCCCCACAGGTCTGTGGAGAGCCGCACTTTGCGGGGTTTCTGCAAGGAGAACCTGCCTGCAGCACCCCCGCCCTATGTGGGGGGGCTCTTAAAAGGGCAATGTCAGAGGCGGAGGTGTCAGCCCCATCAGGTGCTCCTCCCCTGGAGCCGCAGCTGTGCCCCCCTTTGGTGTCTCTGGGAGGAGCCTTTGGGGAACCGGGTGCTGGGAGGTGATTGGGGGAGTCAAGCAGGCCCCTCATCCTGGCACAGGCTCTGACTTGCAGCGCATTTCTCAAGGGCCCATCCCTGGCTCTGTCAGACTCATCCTGGGAGCACAGCCAGGGCCGCCCCAGGCCCCCAGTGGGAGGTATGGGGGTGGGGGAGGAGGCTTCTCAGGACCCGGTAAACCGGAAAAGCTTCTGGGAAGGAAGAGCTGGACAGGCCCCTGCAGGGGAAGGCTCAGTACTCAGGGGTAGTTGCTCTACTTGGGGGGTGTCTGACTCTGGGCCCCTGACGCACTGAGTTCCAGCCAGACTGAACTCAGGCAGGACATGGGCCCCACAGTGGACTGGCCTCTCTCTGTGGGGGCCAAGCCTCCTCACTCTCTTGCCTGAAGCACCCAGACCTGCATCTTGGGCCCTGAGTTCCTAGGTGTGGGAACCAAGGCTTGGTAAAGGACCCAGGGCTCTGACTCACCCCACCGGGTCTGTGGGGGTTGTTTGCTAACTGAGGTAACCTGGGGAGCTGAGGTTGGAGATGGGGCAGGTCAAGGTGCCAGGGATGAGGGCATCCACCGTGGGCTGTGGAGGCAGCTGCTGGGGTGGAGTCAAGGTTATCTGGGCCGGTTCCCAAGTGCTAGTCTTCCAGGCCAGCCCCTATCCCAAACAAGGTTTGCATCACCCACTGCTCCAGGGAGGGAAGGAGTCTGGTTTGGGGCTCACTGGAGGAAGCCAAGCCACACCTTTCACAGTGACTGGGTTCTTTGAGCCAAGACTGTGTCCCATTCTTTGTCAGCCCGGCTGCTGCTAGGCCTGGCATGAGGCAGCGCTCTGAATGAACGTGTGCCCATGTGCGCCTGCCTGCTGCGTGCTGGCCTGTGACCTCTGGGAGGGGCCTCAGCTCCAGAGTCATCCTTCCTGCCACAGCTACCCACCCATTTTCTCTTCTCTGGCTTCAGGAAGGAGACCTAGACTTTCTGCTAACACTAGCTGGTCCAGGAGGCAGCTGTTTTCCAGCGCCATCCATTCCTTCTCAGTAGGCACGGTTGCAGGCCAGTCCAAACCCTGACCCAGCTGCAGGGCAGATGGGGTGAGGCTGGCAGGGGCGCCAGGCTGCCAGCACAGGGCAGGAGCCTCCCTCTGCACAAAGCCGCCGGCAGTCCGGGTTCCAGGTGCAACCATGTCCAGAAAACTGGTCAGGTGAGAAGGTAAGCAAGCCAAAGCTGGGGCCCTGGCCTTTTGGCTCTCCTAGTGTTCAGGCCATGGCAAAAAGGAGTGCCTCCTGGTGGGAGGAAGGTCACAGGCAACCTGGAGCTCAAGGGAGGAGTTGGGGCCAAAGGTAGCTGTAGCGACCTCTAAGATCAGATGAGGGGGCAGATCGGAGGAGGGGGCGGTATCTAGGGCACCTGAAAACGTCTAACCCCCAAAGCCCAGTGGGCTTTTCAAATGGGGAGGAAGGTGTGTGGCAGGCGGTACGTGGTGAAAAGCAAAGCCAGTCTCCTGCTCACTGTGTCACAGGAGACTGTGAAGTCTCCTGCTTCAAACCACACAGCCCAGGCTGCAGGAATGTAACTTTCGGGTCCTTCTGAATAAATGGGAGCAGCTTGCTCTTTTGTCCTCTTGCCCTGGCTTTGTTACCGCAGAGCTGAGGGCAACGGGGCTACGGGAGAGGCTGGCTGCCCAGTCCGCCTGTCGCGAGAGCCACTGTGGACACTTTCCAGCTGCCCGGTTTTGACTGGGTTTCCAGTAGCAAGATGAAGAGGGTCAGCCCCAAGCCCCCAGTGGGAAAGCAAGCGCATGCCTCTTTCCTTGGTGCAGAGCCCCAACAGGCTGGGGGAGGCTGCTGCTTGGGGGTAAGGAAACTGAGAAGAAATAAAGGCTCCTGAGTGAGAGGCCAGTTCAGAGCTCTGCACTCATCCTCCCAAAGAAACAGAACACAACCCACCGAGGGGTCAGGCCTCCAGCTTCCAGCCGGCCACGTTGTCTCAACTCCATTACCCACTTGCTCTGTCTTCCAAGCGAGGGAACAGGTATAATCATGTCCCCACCCTCCCTTCTGGGACTGTCACAAAGATAAAAGAGATCATCTATAGAAGTATTTCAGGCTCCTAGGAGGGCAGCACTGAACTATCATAAGGTGTTATTAAAGTACATGTTTGTAGATTGCAGATGAAAGGCAGCATGTAAATAAGGGGCCTAAACATCACCCTCCCAGAGCGAGGGTGAACTGGCTATTAGGCAACAGTGGGAGCTCCAGAGAAGGGCCTAGAACATTCTGGTCACCCCCCAACCCCTGTGCTGCGGGCCATCCCGATCCTCTGCTAAGCAGCTGGCTTCCCACTTAGGAATGACTGGAAAGAGAGCAGCTGTTAATAAGGCCCTGACCGCGCTCTTGAATCCAAAGGCTCTTGGATTAAACCTCTACCCAGAGGCCTCACGCCCCTTCCGTGGAGTCCTGCCCAGGGAGCCTGAGGCTTTTGATATCAATTCTGGCCTCTAAGCTAGTCCCAGCTGGTTTTTAGGCGAAGCAAATTGATGAAGGACGGTCCCTGCAGGCTCGTGTGTCTACAGAGTTCTCACTTGCCCGTGAGCCTTTACAGGCTTGGCGCTCATGCTCCTTCTCAAACGCTCTCTGACTGGCTAAATGGAACAGCTTAATTGGGCAGGAAAAGCAAAGGCTAGTTTGGTGCCAGGGCAACTGTCAGAACCTGGGTTCGAACCCAGGGAAGGAGACCGAGGAGGAGTCCTTGCCTTCCCCCAGATGCTTTATTACATGGTTCCCCACCGTGGGTGATGCATCTACGCCCATGCGGAGCCGGGAACACCGCTGCGGACGCTGCAGGCGGCTCCCCTTTAGCCGAGCTAAAAGTCAGATGGGGTGGTGATGAGTGGGCGTTGGCTTCGCTGCGGGAGCGGGCTCTGAGCGCCAGCAGCCAGTAGAAGCCTGGCGGAGGGAGGGGCCTCAGGAGTCGGTGACCTCCATGCTCTGCAGCCGGTTTTCCAAAGTGGCATCTCTGGCCGCCCCTTTCTTTTTGTTGCCCTCATGCTGCTTCTTCTGCTTCTTTGACGGTTCCTGGTCAATGGGTGCCGGCTTCACAAAGGGGATCAGTTCTTGGAGACCTGGAAGGGAAGAGAAACAAAGACCCTCTGGTTCCCAGGAGTCGACGCTCCAGGACTTCTGGGGAGACAGTGGCCCCTGTGAGCAAAGGGGGCCTGGTGAGCACTGGCTCCATTTCTTCTTTGCTTCCCCAATCCGAATTCTAGCTGCAGTGAGGCAGGATGTCGCATAAGTGTCAGCTGCTTTCTCAGCCTTGCACCCAGCGCGGCCTACCTAGCACTGGAGGACAGGGGACATTGGGGGAAGCATCTGAATAAGGACACCTGGTTCGTTCTGGAAGGGGCCTGTGAAGACAGACGAGAAGAGGAGGTGGGCTGGGCCTGCCCAGAGTCATACCTGGAGGCATGAACTCCTTCAGTTTCTCGGGCACGACGATGCCCTTCTCTGTCTGGTAGTTCTCCAGGATGGCGCAGATGGTCCGGGTCGTGGCGCACATGGTGGCGTTGAGCATGTGCACAAACTCCACCTGCACAGAGAGGGCCCCAAGAGGGAGCGGTTACATCGGTCTCCCTGACACCCAGGAACCACCTCACGCCAGACCCACAGGCCACGACCACCCAAGTCAAACTGTCTGCTATCGTCTCTCTCTGACCTCGAACGCAAAGAATTGCTTATTGATGACTCAGGAAGACTCCTCAGGCCTCCACGAACACCCAACATTCTGAGGCGAGGTGGGCCCTCTAAGGGAGCGAAGTGCCACAGTGGCCTCCTTTTAACCTTTAATCTTTCAAGTCTCTGACCTAAATTAGGACCTAAATACTGGGAGCAAAAAGACAAACTTCTTGGGTGAGGAGAGAGAAGACATCGCCTCTGACTTGTTCTATGTAGGCAAAGGGAGGGGGGGTATTCTTTATCTGGAATTGTGGAAACCAAGCCCCCCAAAGAAAAGCTAGAAATATTTTGTAGAAGAGAAGTAGACTCGGGTTTCTAGCTGGAAGGCCTCATCGCTGATTGAGCAGAAGTCACTGTCAGACCCCTCTCTGGTCTAGTTTGAAAGCTCAGATTCTGAGCCTCCCAAGATGCTGGGAAGGAACATCCTCTAAGGGCTGAGAACTAGGTGGGCCTATTCTGCGGTGAAGGCCTGCTTCCCGCCTCCCGGGGCAGGCTACCTTGTCCATCATCTTCTTGGTTTGCCCGTAGCGGATTCGGAGCCGGCGAGCCTGGTAGTCTGTGCAGTTTGAACAGGAGACTAACTCCCGGAAGGCTCCTGAGCCTGGAAACCAGGCCTCCAGGTCAAGCTTCTTACTGGCAGCATGATTCAAAGAACCTGTATGGAGAAACCCCTAGACCTTGTGAGGGAGGGTGTTTCAGAGGCTAAACTTCAGCAGATCTCAAGAATTCTTCAGTTCCCCTTCTGCCCGGAAGGGAAGTCACACCAGATAGTCTCATCACGAATACTTACTCCCAAGTGAGAAGAGTGTGATGTTTTAATTAATGTGGGCAATTAACTGGACTGTGAGCTATTTCTCTGTGTGACGGCTCAGTTGGGAGGGTGGTGCTCGTGGGCCGGAGGAGGGAACCTGCTACCTGAGACAATGTTCACGATGTGGTAGGGGATCCCCAAGGACTGGTAGAACTCCTCTGCGGTCGCAATCATCTCTTCGAACATCTCCCACGACTTGTTGTCATGTGGTGACGAGTACACAAACTGTTCAATCTGCAGAGAGGGGCCCAAGCAGACAGTGACAATGGGACAGGGGGACGACATTAGAGGACAGGGCCTCCCTGGTGGCCTGCGGGTCAAGTCTCAGTGCCATCACCACTATGGCCTGAGTTCGATCCCAGCCAGGGAGGGATCCACATGGCACAGCAGATCTCTCCTGCCTCGCCCGCTGCTCCCCTCAGCAGTGTATTTCAGTCGATCTGCCTGTTCTGCTCCCCACTCTGTCTCTGGTGAATCCTCTTACCCCCAACATCTATAGCCTACACCCCAGTTCCTCTATGCTTAAAAGAAAAAAAAAAAAAAAAGACATTAAAGGACCCAACAGGGAGGTCTCCTTGCAATGAAGGCCCATCCTACAGCACTGGGAGTCAGGCGAAGCTGGGCCCTCAGCAGGCCAGATGGGCACTAACTCAGCCTGGGGTATGGTGAGGCACAAGCTCACAGGGTGAGCTGACACCAGGCAGGCCAGACACGGCTCTTACGTGCTTTGCATACAGCAACTACGGAGCCTCAGCTCTATGAAGAAGGTACTACTATTAGCCTCCTTTCACAGAGGAGGAAACTGAGCACAGAGAAGTTAAGCATCTGTCCCAGTCACACAGCCAGTAAGCCGTGGGGCTGGCAGCAGACACAGCAGCCTTGTTCCAAATTCTGTGCTCAAAGCCACTCCAGCGGCTCTTGGGCTCTTTTCCAGAAACACAGATGGAAGCAATGAGAGGAAAGACTGGCACCAGAGCAGGCCTCAGCAACAAAGACCCGGCTCTCCTCTCAGTGTCCTGGACAGACAGAGGGGTCCCGCTCCTCCCCCGCGCTGCCCACTCACCTTCTCAAACTGATGGACTCGGAAGATGCCGCGGGTGTCGCGGCCATGGGAGCCCACCTCCTGGCGAAAGCAGGTGGACAGGCCGGCGTACTTGATAGGCAGGTCCTCCGGCCGGAGCCACTCGTCCCGGTGCAGAGCGGCGATGGGCTGCTCCGAGGTGGCAATCAGGTACTTCTCGTCGTAGGAGCTGTCGTCGGACTTCTCGCTGCCTTTCCCGATCACCTGTAGGAGCGGGGCCTCCACAGGTTAGGGGGGCCGGGCCACAGCTCGAGCAAGGACAAGGTGGGGTTTACCTTAACCCCCACCCGGAGTGAGCAGAGGACACGAAACAGACGAGGGAGGGGCAGGGCTCGTACAGGATGGGGTCCCTGATAGAGATCAAAGAGGTGCAAGCTGAAAGGAGATAAAGTATCCCGATAATGCTCTACTTAGCTGATAAATGAAACAGCTGTATAGGCTGGCGTTGGCGGGCACACAATAGAGCCTGAGCTGGTGCAACAGAAATTCATTCAGTGGACACAAGTTTATGAGACCTTTACTAAGTGCCAAGTCCCTTTTGCCCGCTGAGCAGAAGGAGACATAGTTTCCGCTTTCTAGGGGTTTGTGGGTTAGTCCAGGATTGTAATCTTTTATTAAAGAATCACTTTGGTGTTCAGTGGAAGAAACTAATGCAAAAGAGAAAAAAAAACTGCAGGTGGGACAAAGTTCTTTGTAAAATCACTATTGCCAGCAAGAGGGGAAGCCCCCCAAATAATTAACAGAAGAAGCTGACTCTGGCATCTAGTCCATGTCATTATGTAGCCACTTAAAAACAAAGGTTTGAAGACCATGCCACAACGCTGAAAAACACTTTTGACAGAATGCGAAGGCAATCTACATATGTAAGTATGGAAGTTAGTACGGATGAAAAAAGGCTGCAAGAGATTATGTGTAAAAATGGAATGGTGACTTCCCCCAGCCAATCTGGAAATCTGCAATGCAGCACTGCTGTAAAGAAAAAAAAAAAGACAGGGAAGGGAACTTCCTCTGTGCCAGGGTTTGGGGATCTGCAAAAACCACCTTGCTATCTGACAACGGGCATTTAGTCCGCTGTAGGTCTACTCACATACCACAGAGAGCCCCAAGGCGGGCAGCCCAGTGCAGCACAGGTTCCTGGACATTCTAAGCTGACATGAGCTGGTTTGCACTATTTCTTAAAATGTATTTTTTAAAAAGATTTATTGGTTTATGCATACAAGAGCTGGGGTATGCAACAGAGGTGTGTGTGTGGGCGGGGGTGAGGATTCATCAGAGACAGAGCTGGGAAGGGAATAGGCAGATCGACACCGCTGAGAGGAGAAGCAGGCGAGACAGGAGCGGTCTGCTGCGCCATGTGGGTCAGCTCCCTGGGGGGGGGGGGGGCTGAACTCGTGCTGCCGNCAGGAGCGGTCTGCTGCGCCATGTGGGTCAGCTCCCTGGGGGGGGGGGGGGCTGAACTCGTGCTGCAGTGGCTGTGGAAGCTTCACAGTGCTGCAACTTAACCCCTTGCACCACCGGGGAGACCCTGGCTTGTACTATTTCCTATGTTCAAGAGCCACACACGGCTGGCGGCTGTCACACCGGACAGCACAGATACAGAACATTTCCATCACTGTAGAAAGGCCTACTGGGCAGAGAAGGAATAAACTGAGGTTTATGTCAGACAAGAAATGCCAGCCAAACTCATCATGGACGTCCAGTGGGGATTCTTCTTGCCTGTGGTCACAAGAAGCATCCGATACGAAATGGCAGATGCAAGCAACTCAGGGAGACCTGCCACCTGATAGTTCTCATAATCCTCCATGGAAGTTTCCCTCTTTGGTACTACCTGGCCAGCTTCGTCCTTCTAGAAGCACTGTTAGTGCTTATCCAGTCTTGGGAGTTGAGATGGGAAAGAGAAAAGATCAAATAGGTTTAAGCTGATGTATGAACATGTTTCTCTCCTTAAAGGAAGAAAGGGAAGAAGAGAGGAAGACACCAAGGTCGTACTCCTGCTCAGGATTTGCTCCCACTGCAGCCTGAATGAAAACACAGCGTTGAACTCATCTACAGGACTCAGTAGGAAGAAGCTTCTGCCTATGACACGCCTTTCTCCACAGAAGGTGTGCCCACTGCCTCCCCTCCGTGGGTCTTGGGAGGAAACAGGCAATAAGAACAAAGTTGTCCCCCTTCTATCAGAACTTTCTTGAAGGAGGACAAGGGACACGTGAACTTTGGGGAAATGTGGCAGCCCCAGCAGACGCACTAGAAATCCTGAGTGCTGGACACAGACCAGGGGTGTCATGGCTGGTGTGAGAACTGGTGGAATGAATGACCTTCTGAACCTTGACTTGAATCCTCTGGCTCTCTCTCTGATGCTCACTGCTGCATCACAGCCAAACTGGAAGCCATCCCCACCCCAAGGAAAATATCTTTCTCTGAGGAAGCTTTCAGTCTGGCGTCATGAGTAGGAAGGAAGGGAAGCCCAGCCACTTCTGTCATTTCTTTCTGTCCCAAGCACTCCCCAAATGTATTTCTGTTCTAAGCTCAGAGCGTTGGTCTGCTCTTTATACGGGGCAGACAGATGACCTGGCAGGGGGAAGGTGGGGACAAGATAGGTCACATCTGCGCTGTCTGGTATGGCAGCCACGAGACACATGTGTCTACTTCAGTTTTACTTCCCCAGCTCTGTCAGCCACATTCTATGTGCTCAACAGCCACAGACAGAACGTTCCTGCCACAGAAGTTCTACTGGCCAATGCTGCTCTCTATTCTCCAAGCTGAACTTTGCAAGCTAAGAAGCCATCCTGTCCCGGCCACTCACCTTATAAAGTTCTTCATCGAACTGGCTGAGCTGTGCCACCTCCTGCATGACCTCCTTTCTCATGAAAAAGGGAGTGTAAATAGGAGTGTAGCCCCGGCTTCCCAAGGTGCGAAGTGCGTACTGGATGAGTGCCTGTTCCAGGAACACCAGGACCCCCTAAAGGAGCAAGAGACCCAGCATGTGAGAGCGGGTTCTGTCACCAGGGGTCCATCTGTTAGGGTTACATGAACGTGACTCCCCAGGGACACACAGGAGGCCAGGAAAGAACAGGGACCCCCAATACTGAACTCAAAAAACCCCTGGCCTATCATCCAGGTGAATGGTGAAGAGATTCTCTCTAAGATACCAAAGCAGGGAGAGGGTCCTTCACCCAGGGTGTGCGGGAGAGTTCCTGTGTGCCAATTCATGAGACACTGGACTCATCTGTACTCAGACCATGCCCACGTATTTATGTATCTCCCAAATTATTTACCATGCCCTCCTGCAAGCCTTCCCTGAATTCTCTCGCCCTCTGTCCCAGCTCATCTGGATTGTCGCCTCTGTCTACCCCTGTCATGGCAGCCGGGGCCTGCTCACACCATAGCACTTATCACTGGGGGTTTTCACCCTGTTCCTTGTCTGACTGTCCAATCACACTGAGCTCCTGAAAGGCAGACACTGGTCTGATTCAGTCAGCAAAATATATTCATTATGAAGGGTCACACTGTGGTTTTTTTGTTCTGAGGAATTCTGTTAAGCAGAATTGCTTAAGAGGAAGAGCAATCCATCTGTTGCTAGTAGGTATGCTGCGGAAAGATGAATATAGGTGGTGGATCAGAGAGAGGGCCTTTTATTTTATTTTTTAAGATTGATTTATTTATGCATATAAGAACTGGGGTACAGGCCAGAGGTGCAGGTGAGAGAATTCATCAGAGACAGAGCAGGAAGCAGTACAGGCAGATCAACTGAAGTACACTGCTCAGGGGAGCAGCAGGCGAGGCAGGAGAGGTCTGTTGCGCCATGTGGGTCCCCTCCCTGGCTGGGGATAGAACTCATGCTGCAGTGGCTGCAGGTAGCTTCATATTTCTGTACCTTAACCCCTTGCGCCACCAGGGAGGCCCCTCAGAAAGCCTTTTAAAGCAGGTTAGGTTTTCCGTACTTTTATTTTCTAGTCCCTTCTCTATAATCCCACTCCCAACTCTTACCTTCAGGAAGTAGCCTCGGCTGCCAGCCACCACGGCCCCCTTTTCGCCTTCAAAGCCATCGACCATCACCACCAGATCCACGTGAGAGTACTTCTTCCTGACCGTACAATCACCCCAAATCCTCTCTACTTTGTTGTCGGCATCCTAAGGAAATAAGACCAGGAGGAAAGATACATGGTCTCCATTTCACAACCACCAACCTCTCAAATCTTATTCCAAGAACAACCTAGAGTTGTGGTAAGCCAATGGTCACTGCATCCAGAGGCCAGAAGTGAATCTGTTAGAGAATTTGAACTTGATAGAGAAATAATTGATGAATTTAGACTTGTACCCACAAAACTGAAATCACAATTTCCCAAAAGTACAAGGTACTCTCCCTCCCCACCCCCACCATCCTTTTTTTTTTTTACCCTTTTAAATGACTCCTAGAAAATCCCACACCAGGACAACCTCACACAATCAGCAGCGCCTCGGGTGCAGAGGAGAATGTAGATTTTTTTTTTCCAGGCTCTCATTGGTCCCCAGGGCCACATGGGGGCGGGTTCAGGGCCCTGACCTCCCTAGTCTGCCAGTGTGTAACCCCCCAGCCTGCGGAGTTTACCGTTCACCAGGGAATGAATGAGGAGGCACAGATGGGCCCTGCCATGGCTGGGGTGTCAAGGAACAAAGGCTGGGCTCAGAGCAGCTTTGTGCCGGGGAAGCTCCCACTCAGCAGGAAACTTTTATCATGCAGATTTCCCTTCAACCTGCAGCTTCTCAGCAGGGTGTGGGTGAGGGGTGAGGTTGATTTAGCAGATCCCTCCCACAAGACTCACTGCAACCAAGGGCAACACGCAGTGCGGGACAGCAGCCCGATTTAGAAGAGATTTCTGTGCCAGGAGTCTCCTCCTACCTGCTGTCTCTGCTACTTCCCAATCAGGCAACGATCTGACTCCTTCCATTCTCAATTGGTGGGCAGAGGGAATATACAAAGAGCTTGCTCCTGACACAGGCCTAGTACACAGAGAGCGCCAGTGTCTCACTGTCCTCCTCCCACCCCACCCCCTTCCCAACCGAGAAGGCACACAGGGCAGCTGCCTGCTGTGGCACAGACACCGCCTGCACCTGCCCACCTCGTCGTTACTGATGGGCACAGAGGGGTGCAGAAGGTTCCCGATCTCCCTGAGGTTCTCAAACCGCTCCGCTTCCAGCTTCACTCGCTCCGCATCACACTTGAGGATGGCTTCATCAATGAGGAGTCTGACTTTTTTGATTTGAGAGACTTTCAGGTTCTGTAGCCAAACAGAGTGAGAAAGGGAAAGAGTGAGTCAAGGACAGATGGGAAGACCGTGGCCGTCTGATGAGCTTAAACACTGAAAAGGAAGGTTCTCAAAGATCCGAGACAGTCTACTGAGCTGCTGGTATTTTCCTAGGGGTTCCTAGGGCAGAGATGGATCAATCCTGGCCACCCCTCTTGTTGCCATCCATCTCAGGAATTTTAATGCCTGCAGACCTTCTAAGAGTTTTACCTTATTTTATACTTAATGATTATAAAACAATTTAGCACTTGAATATGTGCTGTATTTCATGTTCCCTCTGGATGAATTATAAATTTATCAGGAGCAAGAAACCCTGTCTTAAACTTATTTTGTATTCATTATTGCAGGTTTTTCAAACTGTGCTTTGATTTCTTGGGGGGGGGGGGACCCTTACGAGGTAAGACTAGACAGAAATAGCACCCTCGCAGGTACCTTGTGTTTTCAGTTGAGGCTCTTGCTATGCTTTTACATTAAGGGTTTAAAAAAAAAAAAAAAAAAGGGGGCANCCCTCGCAGGTACCTTGTGTTTTCAGTTGAGGCTCTTGCTATGCTTTTACATTAAGGGTTTAAAAAAAAAAAAAAAAAAGGGAGCAGTGCCTAGAAAACTTGAAAATCACTGCCCTTGGCTATGGTAGTGAGCGTTTACTGAATTACAGCAAATTGAAAAACTCCTTCACTTTGGGGAGTTGGCCGAACTACTCATAGTTGGGCTCCTCTTCTCTTCCTCCTACCCCCAGCTTTCACACCCCCTCTGTCTCCATCTCTGCTGCCTAATACATCAAGACAGAGCATAAAGATGGATGGGGACATTTCCCAGCTGCAGAAGTTTAATCCCAGCTGCAGGAACCAAAATGCCGTGTGGAGCGTGGCCATACCCAATGTCCAGAATAGAGGTCAGATGACAGAGCAGAAGCCCCAACCTAGAGAAGGACAGTAACCCACCGTCAGTGTGTCTGCAGTGAGGTCATCGAGGTCCAATGCATTCTCTGGGATGGACTCATCATCTCCTACTGGCTCCTTTTTCTGCAGGGAAGGAGAAAAACACTATTAAATAGAAGAAACTATCTGACACAGTTTTGTAAGTGCACATCCAGTTAGTATGTCTTCTAAACTGATCTCAAACCTTTGCACGCAACTGTCCCTAAAAGCAGCAACGCCTGAGAGCAGAATCAGCGGACAGGAATAAGGAGTCAAAGTTTCAAGTTTCTGTTCTGCCACTTTCCAGCTTTTCTGACAGTGGCTGATTAACCTAGCAAGGGCAAAGGCTGATGTCATCAGGAATGTGTGAAAAGTGGCCGCCCTGGACACAGGCTGTCTTGGGCACTGGGAACGTGTGAAATGCTCACGGGCAGCTGTGCGGGGCTCAGGAGTCCGCACTGGGCAGAGGTACCTGCCAAGATGCCCACCTGCTAAAAGCAATCCCGGCACAGAGCTGGGGGGAAATGGGTGGGAAGACACAGTATTAGGTGGCCAAAGAAAACAAAAATTTTGAGGAAAACTGTCAAATCTGGAACTAAGTTCAGAGCAATCGATGCATCTTGGCAAAACGGCAGGGTGTATCGGGGCGAGCTTCTTCGCTCTGATTTCTCTCTTCATCCTTCTTTATGATTTTTGCCAAATCATCATTTCTAATCTTTGTCTAGGGCCATGGGAAAGATCAACGAAAGAGTCACATTCTTCCTAAGTTAAAAGGAGTTAAAGAAAATTGTCAAAGACCATCATATCAAGATATGTAAGAGCTCCTGTATAAAAATAAGTCGAGAAGATTTAGTCTGCTTTGCAAGTATAAAATGTAGAAATCATGTTCAATGTCCCAAGGATTTTTTAAAATTCTATGTGTGTACAATGAGTAATTATCTTTCTACAACCTCATAACCTACTATACAAAACTGAACCATGGGAAATCTTCGTGATCTTCTAAAGGCAAAGCATGGAAACCCTTCACACTCATGAGACATCCTCACACATCAAAGTGGGGCACTGGGGTTCTAACCACACCCAACTCACATCCTTCAGTGATTCAGGCAGAATCACCTTCCAAAGTTGGACAAGTCTGAAAATAGCAGAATGAGTCTGGATAACAACAAGCATAGACTACCAGGGTAGAAATAAAGGGCCTAATTTCAGAATTTTTGACATGGTATCAATGAGAGCTGAGGTCCCCTTGCTGTAAATCCCTGAAGGCAATGGATTCATGTTCTGAGTTCAAGTTCTGGCTTTCTGGCAAGTCCCCAAACTTCCTATGTTCCCGTATCTTTTTTTTTTTTAAAGATTTATTTAATTATGCACATAAGATACAGGCCAGAGGTGTGGACGGTGAGAGGATCCACCAGAGACATAGTGCAGAGCAGAACAGGCAGATGGACTGAAATACACTGCTGAGGGCAGCAGCGGGCGAGGCAGGAGAGGTCTGCTACACCATGTGGGTCCCCTCCCTGGCCAGGGGCAGGGATCGAACTCATGCTGCAGAGATTGCGGTTTGCTTCACAGTGCGTTGCTTAACCCACTGTGCCACCAGGGAGGCCCATATTTTTTTTTTTTAAAGATTTATTTATTTATGCACACAAGAACTGGGTTACAGGCCAGAAGTGCAGGGGGTGAGAGGAGTCACCAGAGACAGAGTGGGGAGCAGAAGAGGTGGATCTACTGAAATACACTGCTGAGGAGCTGCGGGCAAGGCAGGAGAGGTCTGCTGCGCCATGTGGGTCCCCTCCCTGGCCAGGATCAAACTCATGCTACAGTGGCTGCAGAATGCTTCACAGTGCTGCACCTTAACCCCTTGTGCCAGCAGGGAGGCCCTTATCTTTTTACTGATAATAGGACAGACAAATGAACTACCTATACTCCAGGTTTGCAGCAAAGATCAAAACTACGAGGAATGTACATGAAAGGGTTTTGCATACTTTCAGGGGCCCTGGAAGTCAGAGCGCTGCGGACAGCCTTCTCAAGGACAGCAAATGAGGACACTGCCGGCAGCGCTGGCCAGAAAGGGGTGTGAGAATGAAGCTGCCGATGAAAACCTGCATCGCTGTCTTTCTGCAATAAAAACCACTCAGCTGGCACCATCCGGATGTAGGCCCCAAGTATACATGGGGGAGGGGGGAGTGGGAACTAATGTGATGAGGGCCCCTCTGAAATGCGAATGACGAGCATCAGAGCCCCAAAGGAAGAAAACAGCATCGTTGTCCATTAACGATTTCTGCAGCCAGTTACAAGCTGACAGAGTAATAGAATGCTATCAAGAGAAGGATGCAGACTCCTGAAGTGGAAGGTGCTAGAATCCCAGGAGAATCTTTATCATTCTCTTCTAATCAAGGTCCCAACATTTTAGAGTTTTCTTAATTTCGTTTAGAGGCTTATAACCAAAACAAGACATTGTAGGGTGCACTTAATGCTATTTTAAAAGCCAATGAGAGAATAAAAATATATTTTTGAAGATAGCTTGAAAACATCGACTATTTAGGATACCAAGGAAGGCTGAACTGAAATGTAACACTCTTCCAGCACAGGAAGGATTTCTGTAGTCAAACGTTCTGCTCCTGAGCTGTACCCCCTTTAAGGAAGGGTTTTTGGATCAAGGCCAGAGAAGACTTGCATCCACTGTTGCTCCCAACTGCTGAGTAACTACAGTGTTCTAGGCGGTGTGCCAGGTTCGCTACATTAAAAAAATCCCATTCTCACAGTTCTGTTTTATTGCTGAGGATCCTGTCATTGCACAGGTGAGAATGCTGAGGCTCAGAGGTTCACTTGTCTAAAGTCACCAAGTCGTCGGTCTGGGATATGGATCCCGTCATTAAAGAGCACGACTGTGAAGAATCTGGTCTGCCCTAAGAAAGCCCTCGTGGCGGTGACTGGTGGGATGTACCTTCTTGTTGTAAGACAGAACGGACAAGTGACAGTGTGGCAAGAATTGATCTTGCTATAGATGGAATGTTTATGTTCCCCGACATTCTTATGTGACCCCCCAACTCTGGCCCCGCTGTGATGGTATTTAGAGGTGGGGGTCTTCCAGAGGTGATTAGGGCACATCACACCCCTAATCTAAGGGATTAGAACCCTTAGAAAAGTGGTCCAGAGAGCTCCCTTGTTCCTTCCACCGCGTGAGAACAGTCAGAAGACGGTCCATGAAGCAGGAAGTGGGTCCTCACCAGACACCCAATCTGATGGCTCCTTGATCTTGGACTGTCCAGATTCTGGACCCTCAGAAATAAATGTCCACCCTCTGTTATGCCGTCTGAGGGCCTAAGATTTATCTGAAGACAGAAAAGTGCCTCTGAGGTCCCTACTTTCCTTCCTTTCTTTTAAAAATAATTTCCGCCCTTTGATAAAAAATTCAGTATCTCACAGAATGAAACATTAAGCTAGAAATTATGTTAAGAATTAATAAGAATAAGATTAAATACCTCTGTTCAAGTTCTTAAGGCTGCTACTTAATTCTCTTACCTTCATTTTCTCTCCAATTGTTTTGCTGCATAGATTCTTCAGCTTGTTCAAGTTGTCTGCGCGAAATCTGCCTGGAGAATAAAGAACCCAAGAATACAGCAAAGATGTACACATACTTGAGGGACCTCTGCCTCCTAATCACGGCTCCTAACACTGATCTGAGCCCAAGGCTAACATGCAGGCGGAGTTGTGAAATCTCACAGCTTTTGAGCTCCACATTCAGCCGGCGTGTATCGGTGACTATGACAGGGCTCCCCAGCACTTGGTGAGGAGGAAGATGCCACCCTGAGACTAAAATGAAAAAGCGCCATAACCTGATGACAGCACTGCAGAGCAGCGCATTGAATAACCTGGAGATCACTCAAGTTACTATAACCTGCTTCATGACCGAAGATCCATTTGAGGAAAGCACTCACTGGGTTCTAGAAAGGGCAGTCCTGCTTGTATTCCTGACACTCTTTGCTACACATGCGTCCTAGAGACGGCCACGTCTTTCCCTTTGCTCTACACAGGCTCAACCGGCAGCCTCTAGTGTCTTATACTTCAGTTTCTTTGTGGGAAGACAGCGCACTTATCAGCCTACATGGGCACTGTAGCTCAGATCAACATGTTGGCGTCACAGTTCTCCAGTCTAACTGTGGTCAGCAAAGTCAGACCTCTTGAAGCTTTAGGAGCAGTATGGTAAAAATCAAGCTTTTGACACTATTGGAAATGAGAGCACCAAGTCGTTGCTCTTCTTTAAAATTTCCCCCCAAATTTTTTATTTACATTTTAAAGGGCAGGTTTAGTAGGAAAAGGAGAATAAAGAAGGCACTTGCACAGTCAAAGACAGACAGGAGAGTTGCCCATTTTGCCAAATTTTAACTGAACTAAATTTAAATTAAACTTTAGCACAAAATAGTATTTCTTTCTCATTCACTCACGTATCAGAGCTGGAGAACAGATTAGTAAGGGCTGGGAGGGGTTAGCCTGGGAGGGGAAAGGAGAAAGGGATAGTAAGACGCTT
The DNA here is from genome assembly GCA_019455555.1 of Galemys pyrenaicus. NCBI lineage: Eukaryota > Metazoa > Chordata > Mammalia > Eulipotyphla > Talpidae > Galemys > Galemys pyrenaicus. The sequence continues at coordinate 356,854 of JAGFMF010011828.1, forward strand.
CACGGTGAGAGGGAACAATTCTAAATCTTGAATATGGTTTTAGTTAAACATCTACATGTGATAAAATCACATAGAACTACACACACACACACACACACACACACACACACACCCTCCACCACCACAAATAAACCTGGTAAAATATAAATAAGATTTTGGACGGTACCAATGTCCACTTCCTGGTTTGATATTACACCAGTTCTGTCAGATGTTATTGTTGGGGAAAACTAGATGAAGGGTACATAGGACTTCTCTGTACTATTTTGTAGCTTCTGGAAAACTGTTACTACTTTGAAATGAAAAGTTTTTTAAAAAATGCTATTTGATTCCTACTCTTTACAAGGTCTTATGCTGTGTGTCGGGAATATAAAACCCCATGCTAGGTCATAGGATACACAAGAAAATAAGACAACTAAAAAATAATGTTGTAACAATGCCAACTATTTCAATCAATGAATACAGTATATCCCTTCATCATCTTTAATTTTTTTCAGTAATGTTGTGTAGTTTTCAGTACAGGGATCTTGAATGTCATAGATTTAAATGAGATTTTTTAGGAATCTGATGCTTTTAAATTTTTTTTAAGATTTATTTATTTATGAATATAAAAGCTGGGGTGTGGGCCAGAGGTGTGGGCGGTGAGAGGATTCACCAGAGACAGAGTGGGGAGCACAACAGACAAAATGACTGAAACACACTGCTGCGGGGAGCGGCGGGCGAGGCAGGAGAGGTCTGCTGCGCCATGGGGGTCAGGTGCCTGGGTGGGATCAAACTCATGCTGCGGTGGCTATGGATAATTTCATAGTGCTGACTTAACCCCTGTGCCACCAGGAAGGCCCTGCCTTTAAACTGTTGTCTGTATATAAAAATATCACTGATTCTGTATAAAGTGATCTTGCTAAATTTAATTTTAGCAGTTCACTATACAGTCAAGTCATCTGCAAATAATGACAGCTTTACTTCTGTTCCAATCATATATTTCTTTTCCTTGCCTTATATCCAACTGTCTGGTGACAGTGGATTACAAGTAGTGATAGTAGATATCTTTGTCTTGCTCCCAATCTGAAGAAGAAAGCATTTAATATTTCATTTTGAGAATAATGCTAGCTAGGAAGTTTTTGATTAATGCCTAGTATCAGATTGAGGAAGTTCCCAACCATGCCTTCTGCTGCATTTTAACATAAGCCAAGTAGATTTCCATATGAAAAAACAAAGTGAACTTTGTGTCCTATCTCACATTATATATACAACCAATGTGAGATAAACTATCTCCCTAAATGTGAAAGGTAAAGTAATAAAGCCTCTAGAAAAAAAAGTCAGAGAATCTCTTCAGGACTTTGGGTTAGGAAAAGATTTTCTAAACAGAACACAAGGATCATAAACTAAAAAAGATCAATAAATGAGACCTCCTAATAATTAAGACCTTCTTTTCATTAAAAGACTGAAAGAGTGAATGAAAAAAATAGCTACTTATCTATTTGACAAGGTTTTGTATCCAGAGTAAAGAGTTCCTACAAACCAAGAAGGAAAAGCTAACAAGTATATGAAAAGGTACTCAACCCCTTTAGTCATCAGGAAAACACAAATTAAAACTAGTAAGATACCACTATTTGTCCACCCAGAATGGCTAAAAAGTAATGGACTGCCTATATCAAGGACAAGGAGAAGGGGCCTCCCTGGTGGCACAGGGGTTATGTCACAGCACTATGAAGGTACCCACAGCCACTGCAGCACGACTGTGGTCCTGGGTCATGGAGCTACCCACATGGCGCAGCAGACCTCTCCTGCCTCACCCGCTGCTCCCCTCAGCAGTGTGTTTCAGTCCATCTGCCTGTTCTTGTCCCCACTCTGTCTCTGGTGAATCCTCTCACCTCCCGAGACTCTGGCCTACGCCCCAGCTCTTGTGTGCATACATAAATAAATCTTAAAAAAAAAAAAGGACAAGGATGAGAGCAACTGGAATTCTTACCTACTTGCTGGTAGGAAGGAGCATCAGTTACTACAACCACTTTTTTTTTTTTAAAGATTTATTTACTTATGCATACAACATCTGGGGTACAGGCCAGAGTCATGGGAGGTGAGAGCCTTCACCAGACACAGAGTGGGGAGCAGAATAGGGAGATGAAATACACTGCTGAGGGGAGCAGTGGGCGAGGCAGCAGAGGTCTGCTGTGCCACGTGGGTCAGCTTCCTGGCTGGGGATTGAACCCGTGTTGCTGTGCCATGGATGCTTCACAGTGCGGCGCTCAACCCGCTGCGCCACCACGGAGGCCCCACTACAACCATTTGAAAACTACTTGGTAATAATATAAGCATATGTTTTACCCTATAACCGAGTAATTCTGTTACAGGGCAACCCTAATATAAAATGGGTTTGCCTGACTGGGTCCTCACCCGCACGCTCGAACGGCACTTATAAATGCCCCAACTGCAGGCACACACAACAAAGGTTAATAAAGGGTTTTATTTACAAGGGAAGGAGAAATAGAATAGTGAATAACACAAGGGGAAGAGAGGGATACAGATCTGTAAATATCCTACCAGTTCCTTGGAGCTGGAACCCAACAGTGCGCTAAGAGCTGACTCCCAAGGAAAAAGGACCCCCCAAGGCCCACGTGTCTGCTTTTATATTCAGCCTGGCTGCTCAACTCCACCCTCAGGTCCTAGTGATCCGCTCTTCGATAATGACCTTATGGGATTTGTAGTCCTTGGATTTTGTAGGTCTGGAATGGGGATCGAAGTCCATAACCTATTTGTATAATCCATTCAGGAGGGTCTTTCCCCCTAACAATTCCAGTCCTGGGTATATCCCAATAGAAATGAGTGTTTATGTCAACTAAAAGGAACATGTAACAATGCTGGTTGCACGTTACTCATAACACCCTCAAAGTGTTCATCAATAGTAGTAGTTGGTATATTTATGTAGTGGAGTATTATGCAGCAAGGAAAGAGAACCAACCAGTGCTATACAGAACATAGAATAATCTTATAGGATCATTTTGAGAGAAAGAAGTTACATACAATAGTTACAATATATGCTTATTTATATGAAGTTCAAAATCAGGGACCTCCCTGGTGGCGCAGCGAGTTGAGTGCTGCACTGTGAAGCATCTGCAGCACAACAGCGCAAGTTTGATCCAGGGCCAGGGAAGGGACCCACATGGCGCAGCAGACCTCTCCTGCCTCACCCGCTGCGCCCCTCAGCAGTGTGCTTCAGTCCATCTGCCTGTTCTGCTCCCCACTCTGTCTGGTGACTCCTCTCACCTCCCACACTCTGGCTGTACCCCAGCTCTTGTATGCATAAATAAATAAATCTTCAAAATCAGATAAAAGTAATTTATGACAGCAGGAGGCAGAATATTGTTATTTTTGTAGGGGGTGACATGACTGGGAGCCTGCTAGGGTGCTGCAGAGGTCTCTTAGGTCTTGATCTTGGTGGTGGTTACATGGGCGAACCGATTTATCGAATTCCTCAGGCTACACATTAAGATTTATGCACTTGACCGAATATATTACATCTCAAATTAAAAACAGTTTTAAGAAGTTATATGTACAACAGAGATATATGGCAAAACACTTGGGATGCACCCAACAAATCAGGCAGTGCTATAGGAACAGAGCTAGGTGGCAAAGAGGGCAGTGTCCCGCGGGATAAGGGATATCCAGGAGCCAGGAGCCAGGAGCCAGGTGTGTTGGACACAAAGCTGGAACAAAGAGCGGAGGCGTATGTGGGAGCATGGTAGAAAATGAGGATAGAAGGCATGTAGGATTTATAAATTGCATTAGGAAGTCTGGATGTTTATGCTTTAAAAGGTGACCCTGGGCCTCCCTGGTGATGCAGTGGGTTAAGCAACGCACTATGAAGCAAACCGCAACCACTGCAGCATGAGTTTGATCCCTGCTGCCGGCCAGGGAGGGGACCCACATGGCACAGCAGACCTCTCCTGCCTCGCCCACTGCTGCCCTCAGCAGTGTATTTCAGTTGGTCTGCCTATTCTGCTCCCCACTCTGTCTGGTGAATCCTCTCACCTCCCATGACTCTGGCCTGTACCCCAGCTCTTGTGTGCATAAATAAATAAATTAAAAAAAAAATAAAAATAAAATAAAAGGTGACCCTGCCCGATATGGGAGGCACTAGCTGGATGTGGCTGTTGAGCATCTGAGATGTACTATAAGTGTAAAATTCACACCAAGTTTTAAAGATTCGTAAAAAAGAAATGTAAGATATCTCAGTAATTTTTATACTGATTATTTGTTGAAACTAAAACTTTTTGCATGTATTAAGTGATATATATTGCTGAAATTAATTTCATTGGTTTTCTTTACATTTTTAAATGACTACAATAAAATTTACAATTACCTGTGCAGCTCACATTGTATTTCAAGCAGCCTGCTGTCAGGTATGAAAAATCACCTCAAGACGTAAGTCTGGAAGGTAAAATGATTGCATTTGCATTCCAAAAAGATCACACTTCCTGGGTATGGCCCAAGGTTAGGTGAACTGAAAGCAGTTAGGAAGATATTCTAATGGCACTAGCAATAAATGTTAAAAGGAAGTAACATCTTAAAGAGAAATCTCATTCAGAAAATAACATCTTTTACAGGCAGAATTATCTAAAGGACAGAATTCCTGTAGAGAGCTAGCCGATTTCAAGATGCATGGCCATCTAGCAGTTTGGGCTTTGGAAGCAGTCAAATATTTATCATATGTCTAAATGTGTCCTCATTATATTACTCTGAATTAAAAAGAAGAAATCACAGTTTGAATTCTTGGTGTTGGAAGAGCTGTGTTAAACTCTCACATGGTGCTTTGTGTTCAAGTTTTATAGGAGTCCCATGGTCCCTTCTGGCACTCTGAAAATCTAGGCAAACAGGCACCGAGCATGCCCCAGAGTAACACTGTTTTGTTCAAAGTGATTTCCTTAAGAGGCTGATAAACTGACTTCCAGGTGGGGTGCACAGGTTTCCCCAGTCTCCTGAGCTCCAGTTTCCTCCCACAGATGTGCATGTTAGGTCCACTGATGTGGAGGCGGTGGTGGTGGGGGTGGTGAGCGCACCCCACTATGGATAGTTAGGCTCCAGCTACTGAGATCCTGAACTGGAACAAGCGAGTTGGAAAATGAATGAATGCATACTAAGCATATTCTGATGTGTTTAATATCAGAGGTGTTTTGGGTCTTAGGTGATGGGTTTGTGTTCAGAAAAATGCCAGAAGAACTTAATTCTGGCTTATATCAATTAGCCTATGGTAAAATTGGTTTCATTGCATGTTGTCTCTCTTAAAGTAGCAGTCTGCAAGAACCTGTTGGCAAAGTCAAGTGAGGACTCACTGTAGTTGTAATGGAGACCTCGTGAGCCTCCTACATCCTCAGTGGGGGAACAAGATCCATGTTCTTAATGTGGCCCTGGGTGGTTAGTCCTTGTTGCAGCCTGTGATAGCAAGAACCCAAGCCTCTGATGTGAGGTTTGGAGGTAGAACAACCCTGATACAAAATCTGTCACTGAGCCAGTCTCGTGAGAAAAATCAGTAACTCCCTTTGACTACAGGGAACACTGGGAAGGGATGTCAGGTTGAAAACAATCAAATTAATAGATGTGTTGAAAATAAGCTACACACATAAACTGCTTTTCATACAGAAGGGCAAAGTATCCTGAACACAGAAGATAGCCATGAATTAACAAACTTTTGTTAAGCCATTACCAAGGACCAGTGCAGTGTTAGGTCCCAGGATTATCTGCAAGCTGGTGCAGGTACATCCTGTGTGTGCGTATGTATACTGTGGGTTACAGGACATACATGTGGATGAAACACAACTCATCCCCTCCCCATGTAGCCACTTACCAGTTAAGGGAAAGACCCTCCACTGGAGCTATACATTATACACAGGAGACTAAGACACTCAAAGTCATTTTGCAGCTGAACGATACTAGACAGAAAAATTTGGTACTTCTGACGGTAAAAGAGAGTCTACTCTAGTTTTTTCCTTTCCACTTACGTTAATTCAATTGAACTCAAAACTTCAGGTTCAGGAGTTCAAACTACCACATTAGAGCAGTTGAGATGCACAAAATCAGCAGGCAACCTCAGTTACACAAATACTCTCCTGGTACTCAATACCCTTATAAACTCGGAGAAATCAAGTTTCCTAATAGAAACCCACCACACTCCTGGGTGGTGACTGCTCTGGCTGTCAATCCTGGCTCTCAGCTGGTTGCAGAACTATTGCATCAGACAAAACTAATCACATGTGCTTGACAGCATCCGGCCAATCACGTTAAGGCTGACAGGCAAAGGGGTCTAAGTTTTATTTAACTTCGTGAAAGATGCTCGGATCAGCTCCAAGTTCTCCGGAAAACTTCCACAAATCACAAACAGCCTCAATAACTACGACCATTTACTTGCCTCATGTCACCTTTCTACCTAAAATCTGATCTACCACGAAAAGACTTGTCTCGATTCTTAAAGATATACCCACAGATGGGGGGGAGGAGGGGGTGGCCTTCCTGAAATCTCCACATTCGCTGCTTTTAGCAAGGAGAAGCTTCCATAGTCCTTAAATTCTACCAACATGGGTGGAGCGAACCTATTTACGCTGCAAAGACTCCATCTCAGGCTGGAGCCTTTCATCTAATCAAAACAGAGGGAGACCACTTTCATCCTGCTAAATAAGAGGAAAAGCTTGGAGGCGACCAAAGACTTAGCTGTTAGTAGAGGGAAAAGCCCCCAAGCCTCCCTCCTGGCTCTCTTAGGGTTACCCTTGAGCCGGGGCGGCTTGACAGCTCCCGATGCGCATGCGCCATGCTCCTTCCCAGACCCCGAAGCAGCGAGCACGCGTGGAAGGGCGCTCCCACCGTCCCGGAGGAGGTTAAATGAGTCGGTCCAGCTTCATGGATGCTCGGGAGAGTGGGGGGACGGGTGACTGGGAAAGCCTCGGAGCCGCCGCAGCCTGGGGTCTGATGAAGGGTGGGCGCTGTGGCCTCAGGAGATCTCGGCAGCGAGATCCCGGGATGAAGCTGGGGTTAGGACCCGGCTACCCTGCGCGTCCCCGCACTTACATCGTCGCCACTCGCCGTCTGCCTTCACCAGCTGATCCACGAGCCCCGGGTCCTTGAAACGTTTCTCCTGCGTCTCTCGGATGAGAGCCGGGTCCCCTCCTTTATCCACCCGGAACAAATCCAGATCCAGCACCATCTTTCCTTCTCCCGGGCCAGCGCTAAGGGAAGTGCGGACGCGACGCAGCAGCCTGTGACCGACGCACTGCGCCGGCGCGCTGACCCGCCCTGTCCTGCGCAGGCGCGGCGGGGGCGCGGGCGCCCCCTCTCGGCCCGAAGCGGCAGTGTTGGAGCATGGGCTCCAGAGGGGGGTGTGGTCAGGCTAGGTTGGCTTTGCCCACCGCTTGTTCTTTCTCCTCAACACTGCCCGCTTCCGTAGAACCTCTGGTTGCCTCATAAAAGTGAGTGCCTCGACTTCTTTCTTATGTTAATGGAAAGCTCCTGTTGGGCAGAGCTCTGCCAATATGATCCCCACTTGGAAGCTGGCACCTCCAATAGATGCCAGTAGCGCTGGACCCTCGCCCTGAACTTCTGTTATCTTCTCCATCTTGAGATAAGAATTTGTTTACATGTTTTAGTTCCTAGGTAATCTCAGCTCAGGATGCCTGTTCTCCTACCTCTGATGTTTAGAGCTTTGTTAATCTGATTATGGAGTAAGTCACACTATCCCTTTACCAACCCTTAAGATCATAGGTTGGAAAAGTGGTATTGAATTCATGAGGAGATATGAGGAGAATTTTCCAAGGGGAGCAATATGTAATAGATTTGAAGGTAGTAAGACTGAGGGACTGAGGGACTGAGGTCATGTCTTAGGATAATTTGAAAACTGGAACAAAGATTTCATCCTATTTTCAGTTTGTAATGTTCAGGCCTTTATGGTGAAATATTCTGGTTGCTGAGTGGAGCCAGAGTTATCAAGGAATCTTCCTGATAATAAGAGATTATTTGGAGGATTTGGGAGCATGTCATCTGTCCCCCTCACCCCCCATGTTTCTACTTAATAGAGACTTTAGAACCTCAGTGTCCCAAAGCTGGCTGTGCTGAGAGCCTCTTGGTCCTAAGTCACTCACAGGGGCTCCTGTGATGAGAATATGACTTTGCTTTCAAACTTCTGCCAGGCCAAATCTGAGGTGCAGGGCAGGGGCTCACTTTGGTGGGAAAGCTGCCAGGTAGAGATGCAGAGGGAGGCTTAGGAAAGGGGCCTGTCTGGTTTGCTCCCCTAGGTTCATCTTGCCTAGGATGTTAGATTTGAGATGAATGGGAAGGTGCAGGGAACTAGTTTCTGAAGAAAGCATGGAAGAAGATTGTATTTAAAATCTTGGGTTTCCTGAAATCTTTTGAGAGCAAGGTCTATGATGGGGTGCAAACTGCTTCCACATCGTTGACGACACTGCCAAAGTGTACCCGTGCACCAAGTTTCAAAAGCTGGAGACCCCTCAGGGGCCCAGGGCTAGGGCAGAGGACACCGGGTCTCTCCTTTAAGAAGGTCACAGTGTATTTGGAAGGATGACCTTAAAATTCTGGTCTTTCCAAATTTCCACCATTACGTTATTTGATATTATAGTATTTGATAAGTATAACAAAGTAACATAAAAGCATACTTCACATATCAGTTTAGAGTCTCAGCTTAGAGGATTTTTAGAGCTGGAGGTAAATCTTAACTATCTGCTAGTCTAGTAATCCTTAATCTTTTCATCACCCTGTCCCCCAAGATTTGAAGTAGTCTTGTCTAACAAACACAATTTAAAAAATAACTCACGTTCCCTTCTTACTAATCAGATATATAAGACTTCTGGCTAGAATTTACCATTAGCAGGAAATGAACAGTGTTATTACTCTAATTCCTGAAAGAAGCTAATAAAAAAATAAGTCAGCATAATACTTCATACCTCTTTTGGATACGTGATTCCTATTGGCCTTTAAAACTAAGACTAGCTCTTGGGTGCTGCATCTGAGGATGCAGGGTTTCAAGGAATCCCAACTGGAAAACTAGCTGTACCAATCTCTTTATCTTCTGTATGAGGAAACTGAGGCCCAGAGAGTTTACACCATGGAACTAAAACCTGGTTAATGCTAAGTGTCTAAGGTAGTTTTGTGTTTGAGTTTGTCCTGTCGTTAATATTCCTTACCAGAAAACAGGGCTTTTTAGGAACTTGATTAGAAAATGTGTCTTTTTCTTACAGGGCAGAGACCATGAGATACCAGCATCTTTATATCCAGGACCTAACACAGTGCCTGGTTAGCACCTTGGTAGATGCATATATATTGCCACGCATGAGTGAGTTGCAGGAATTAGTTTGAGGGGTTAGAAGCTTGCTGCAGGTGCCAGTAGCAGAATCATAGGTGAGACATTACCCTGGGGGCCCTGGAGAGCTAGTGGAAGCCCAGATGGAACAAGTACCTGCAAGTGTTATTGGGCAGGGTGAAGGGGACCCCAGGAACCCCAAACCTGAACACTCTAAATGAGTTCAGCCATCTGCCGCATCAAGACAAAATATACTCTAGTACATAACCCTACAATAGAAAATAACTTTAATACAAAGAGTGTGCAATAGAGAGAAGAAAAGAGAAAGAATATAGTTTCAAATAAAGCACCCAAAGCTGCCTATCCCCTCGTGGGTAAATAAATACCCAACCAAACAGCGTTGGCCCAAAGCAGGACGTCTGAGGCCCAAAAGCTTGCCACACATCTAAGCCACCTCCTGGTGGGGACCCACAGGAAAAGGGCAGAAGGGGCCACACAAGTCTGGAGGGAAAACAGCAAAATCAAAATCAAAGCTGCCATTGTTAACCTCCCCCCAGGTTTCTCACCCACATCTCTTTCAACTGTCTCCTTCCATGTCCCCAAGTCCCTGGTACCAGTCCAAGGCCAAGTGGCAACCACAGCTTCTTCGCTTGTCTCAGCTCCATGTTCCTCCTCCAGGTCCTCTTCTTGTTCACCCTTGTCCCTTCTCCCAGTCTTCTCTAGCTCGTCCTCCCTGCTCAGCTCCACCCTTCCTTAGGGTGGGGCAGGGAACCTGGAACCTCCCGTTCCGTTTCCCTATGGATTACCCTGTTACACAGGAGGAAGCAGGAAAAGAGGGGTGCACCCAGTCAGAGATGTCCTCCTCTGTTTTTACTAGTTCAGCACTGGCTGCTGGGGGTCGGTTCTCTGGGGCCTCCCTCACTGCCTTCCTCTTTTTGCCTTGGACTTGGAATAGGATTTAATCAGTGCTTGACAAACAGGCTCCATCCTCTGACTCCCCTGCTAGAAGCCCTCCATGCTTACCCATCCCCCTCGAGAGACTGTCCAGACAGCTTGCAAAGCCCTTGTATTAGCCCCTAGCAACTTCTGTCCCATGTTCTCTCTCTCTCTCTCTCTGTCTCTCCATCCCCACCCCCCACCCCCGCCTCCTCACATTCCCTAGACAAAATACTGTGCCTTTCCTTTCTTGCCTCTGAGTCTTGTAGAAGCTCCTTCTACCTGCAGCTCCTTCCATCCCCCTGTTCCTCCAAACTGGATCATTCCCTTCTTCCCAGGAGCCTCCTCTGCAACCCTCTTCGCCCCTCCCCAGACTGGCCTGGCGTCCTCCTAGGTTCCCACAGTACAGTGGCATTTATCACTGGGTTTCAGGAGGAACTGACAGTCCAAGGCAGCTCCAGGCTGCCCGCTCCCCTCTATCAGAGAGACACAGGAACAAAGGGAGCTGACGTAGCTGCCCTGGGGCAACCGAGGAAGAATCATTTAAAGAGAGCTTGGGTCAGGGCAAGCCTCCAGGATGGGCTGGGGGGGGGACCACTTTGATCTCTAGTTAGAAGGAGTCACTTGTCCACATTGTACTCTGTGAGGAGTTGCATTTTATGTGGGACTGTTAACTTCAACACTAAAATGCTGTGTTTCTATTCCAAAAGCTCCCCGCATAGCTCTTTTATTACCTATAGTATTTTTTCTTTTTAAAAAAGATTTATTTATTTATGCAGGGCCCAACCTGGTAGTGCAGTGGGTTAGCAATGCACTATGAAGCAAACCTGCAGCCACTGCCACCGGCCAGGGAGGGGACCCACATGGTGTAACAGACCTCTCCTGCTGTGCCTGCTGCTCCCCTCAGCAGTGTGTTTCTGTCAATCTGCCTGTTCTGTGTCCTGTCTGGTGGATTCTCTCACCACCCCCACACCTCTGGCCTGTACCCCAGTGCTAGTATGCGTAAAATAAATAAGATTTATTTATGCATACTAGCACTGGGATACAGGCCAGAGGTGTATGAGAGGATTCACCAGAGACAGAGTGGGGAGCAGAACAGGCAGATTGACAGAAACACACTGCTGAGGGGAGCAGCGGGCGAGGCAGAAGAGGTCTGCTGTGCCATGTGGGTCCCCTTCCTGGCCCCTGAGGAACTCACTGCAGTGGCTGTGGATGCTTCATAGTGCTGCATTTTAACCCTTCGCGCCACCAGGGAGGCCCTATGAATTTCTCTATACACAGCCCTACACCTGTTCTCTCTCTGCAGTGGTCATTGTTGCTCTGTGGTTCTTAGTTGTTTTTCTTAAGGTTTAGATCAGTTTATTAGGATCTTCTTGCCTGGTTACCTGTTAGTGTGTTTCACTCCTTTGTCAGTGGTTGGGAAGCTCTGAAAATCGTTCACACGTTTCCTCCCCTGGTTTCGAGCTCGGTCATGTCTGTGGCGTGTCTGCTGTCCCGGGACATGGCGCAGTATATGGCCGGGTTCCTGTAAATTAACTGTGATGTCCCCAAGTAATTGTTTCTTCACTGCTGTAGCCCCATTGGTGATCCAGGGATGGTTTCACAGTGGGTGGCTTTGATGCTTGATTTGTCCAGTGAAAAGGAGGGGGAGGGATAGACACAGAGCCAGATACAAAGGCAGGAGGAGCTTATCACTGGGGACAGTCACAAGTTCTGTGTGGTTAGAGTGTCAGCAGTGTGGGGAGAGGGGCGGGCGGGCTTTTAGCGACCTTGTACATCATACTCCTGATTCTGTGGGAGGTGGGTTTCTTCATCTGTTATGACGGGATCATACCATTCAAGGGCAATGCTGTGAGCACGATTTTAGTCTCCGCACTTAGTTTAGATGCCAGGTTCCTTGGAGTTCCCATTCCTACTTTCTTGAGTTTGGACTTTACCCTATCAGTGGGGTGATACTTCGTACAACCCAGGTATCACCCCATTAAAGCAGAGGTGGGTCACAACCAACCAGCTGTAGCAGTTCATTTTAGGGGATCAACTGTCCTTGACTAGAGTGAAAGAAAACACTGAAGCAGGGAAATGCAGAAACCCTGGGAAACAGTGAGTCCTTGATGCCCTCTAGATTTTATCCACACCTAGTCTGTGATAATCTGCTTCATATCCAAGACACTGGTTCTACTTGTTTTCATGCATGCACTGGTGTGTGGCCTAGCAGCCACAGGAGAAAAATGGAACTGGAAGTATAACAGGGTGGTCCCCAGGGAAAGGGGAGGTTCCAGGCCCCTCCCCACCCGAAGGGTGGAGCTGAGCCAGGAGGAGGAGAACCTGGAGAGAGGAGACTGGGAAAAGGAAGGAAGCAGGATGGAGAAGGAGACCTGGAGGAGGCAGGTGGAGCAGAGAGACACGTGGAGAAGCTGCACTTGCTTCTTGGTCCTGGCCTGGTTGAAACAGACGTGAAAGACCTGTGGGGAGGTTAACAGTGGAAGCTTTTGTCTTGATTTTGCTCTTTCCCTTACAGATGTGCTGGGCCCCTTCCTTTCCTGTGGGTCCCCACTAGGAGGTGCCTTAGACTTGTGCCTTAGACTTTTGGGCCTCAGTGACCCTGCTTGGGGCCAAGCCTGTCTGGTTCTTTACCCATGAGGGGATGAGTAACTTTGGGGCTTAATTTAAAAACTATATACTCTTTCCCTACTCTTTATTGCACACTAATTGTACTAAAGGTCTTATACACTAGAGTATGTTTTGTCTTGATGTGGCAGACGGCGAACCTATTTAGAGCAGGAAATTTGGGGGTACTGGGGTGTCCGTCACCCTGCCCAGTAACAGAAGGAAACTAACATGCGAGGTGGTTTATGTGTTGCCTCTTTGGATCCTCACGCCACCTTGGGAGATGCGATTTTTGATTATGGAAACTGAGGCTTTGGCATTCTGATTCTACAACAGATGGTGAGAGGCTTCTATTTTGCTTAAAGTATGTTCTTTTCTCTATCATTCTGGAGGTGCAGAATCGTCCTTTTCCTCAGTTTCAGCTTCGAGGACACAGTATTTCTCATGTACCCATCGAACCTTGTTCAAGAAAAACAACTTGAAAGGTATGTTTTTATTTCACACACACATAGAATGTGACATGCAATGCCCACCCCCGAACAAACTACAAACTCTTGGAATACACAGTAAAAAGGAAATCCAACCAGTCTTAAGGAGACTGAAAGCTGAAAAATCTAATACAAAGTCTCTGTTGTATAAATATAGTCTTATCTTTAAAGTAGAGACAGGACCTGCCCCCCCCCCCAAAAAAAAAAAGGTCTTGTTGGCTTAAAAATCCCTGGTCCTTGAAATATCCCAGTCTTCATTGGTATTCTCAGTCAAACACAGATGATGCTCACATGAGAATGTCCCTTGTTATGCTCCCGGCCTCTAGGTAGCCATGTGGGATTTAAACACTTTATCTCCTGAGCACATACTCCCTCCCCAATAGCTTGTGAGGAACACTATAATGTTAAAGAGGATGAAAGGCTTTTTTCCATATAAAAGCTGCTGTGTGTCTGTTCCAGGATTGATTGCGCTGATAGATGCACAACTCTGAACATAGTACAATTGTGCATAGTACAATTAGTGTCCAATCCGTGGAAGTGCACGTTTAAAATGAGTGAATTGTATGGTATGAGTTACATTGTGATAGGACTGTTAGACCTGATCTGCTATGTGTTACTAGGGGAACAACAAGCGACCCCACAGCATACTTCAGGTTTGTGGCAGGACACAGGGACGGTCCCCCAAAGCCAGTACACTAACGGGCAGGAAAAGGGAGATCCCAAAGGTATTATGACTAAATCAGTAGCATTTAAGGTTGCTCTGGAGGCACCCCATTTCTTGATGTCACAGTAAAGAACAGCCTTCCAGAACCTTTCAGAACAGGCTGAAGACCTTCTGTGGCCTTTGTCACAAAAGAAAATGATTTAGTGGCAGTGCAGATGCCCAGACTGACCCTGAGGTCCCAGGAACTTTGCCCTGAGCTCAGCACTAGCTCTCTGTTCCATGGACACCTCAACGTGGCCGCAGGTTCTGAGAGCCCGACTTCGTCAAGAGGCGGGAGAATCTGAAGTGCAAAGCAAAGCTTCCTGATCTGTTGAACCAAAGGAATGGCCTGCCCGAGTACTGCTGCTGTCCAGAAGTCAGGCAGGGCCTAGTTCTGAGCGTGTCTCAGACTATTGCCAGGGCAGCAGAGGCTAAGTAGGTCAGCAGACCATTTTGCAGCACACAAGCCACTTAGAAATGCCATCTCCACTCTATACCTACCCACCTGGTCATTAGATGGCCACCCAAGAAAGGAAACTGGCCAAGGCATGGGTCTCTGGGCCCTTGACCAAGGGACGGTCCTTCTAGCTTGAGCTTGAGGGAGGGAGAATGGCCACTAGCGGGAAGAAGGGAATGTAAACCCTCACTCTGGCTTTACCATTCTAGAAACTTGAAGGTCACCAGTTGTATTTGGTGTAGAAGTGGAGAAAAGGGCCAGAGTGAACATTCACTCTACTCACCTTGCAAAAGGGGAGATGGCCAGAAATCAGGACCAGAAGTTTTTTAGGTTCTTTTTTTTAGCACACAGAGGAAATGAGAACAGGCAGAAGAAAGGGGCATGAAAGTGTGAAGAATCCCATTTTGGTGAACAGTTTCTCAAGTCTTTCCTCCTGGGAGGCTGATCTGGTTCTGCCACTGGGGTGTGGACCCGGGAGTCCATTCCTTCTTTGGCCAGCCTAGAAGTTTTCATTCTGGGGCCCAGCAGGGACGCTGAACTGAGAGGCAGACATCACAGCCGCCTCTAATCCCAGTGTGCCTGCACCCCCAGGGTGGTCCCTTTAGAACTGTGGGCCATCTGGTATTCTTTCAAAATAAGATCCCTCTGCTCTGTGACTCGGCCCAGGCCCCTGGGGATGGGGCACTCAAGCTTGGGAACATCCTTCTTGGAGGGGTGTGTTATCTCTGTTCATAAAGCAAATAGAGAATAAGGGCAGAACTTCCAGGGCTGGGGCTGACCTGGTTCTCTGTAGTGACCTAGGGAGCTGGCGGGAGGGGCGACGGGGTCATGGGGAGAACAGACCCACCAGGGCTTTGGGCATTTTCTCAATGAGCTTTTCCCTTTGCCTCCAGTGAGGGTATCACTTCAGAAAAGGGAATGAGGTTCCTATTTTAAAAATAAACCAAAAAACTTGTGTTGCTTCTGTGCTTTTCAAGTCTGTTCTTGCCCAGCCCTTACTCACTTGCCCTCAGACAACCCTTTCCACTCAGTTTGAGCTGGTTATCCAGAAAGATGAACCCAGGCTACCAGGCAGATGGAGCATCAGGAAGAACAGTGCCCCCCCAATTTGATCCTGAACTGGGGATACCCCCTGGGTTGCTTCTGCCCTTAAAGTAAAAGGGTGGAGGAAGGAGTTTCTGTGTTTAAGAAGAGAGAAATATTTTCATTGCAGAGCAGTAAGTATGAGCAGATGAAGCTGTGGTTCCAGCGAGTGGACCACTTTGGGAATTAAGATGCAAGCAAGGGAGTACTGTACAAACAAAGTGTGGGTATATTTGGCAGACTTGAGGCAAGCAGAAAGGAGGGTTTGGGTACTCTCTATTAAAAAAAAAAACACAAAATCTGAAATTCAACTTCTGATAAGGCCACAATGAAGAGCTTTCCAGCAGTGGGTGTTGCAGGAAGCTGGCACCCAAATCGTCACAGGCTTGCAAGGTGAGGTGCCAAGGTGAGGAGGCAGGGCGGGGCAGGGCAGTGCCTCTCACAGGTCCATTTCTGGGCCTCCTGAGGATGTCTTCAGAGGTACCGAGTCAAATCCATCAGGAGTCCTCTGAAAGAGAGATGGTGACAGGAGCTGGCTGCTGCACAGGGGTACATTTTGGGAACAAAGGAGAGAAACAGAAAATAGGTGACAGAAGGAACCCTTACGGAATCCTGCTTTCAGTGGTTCTGTAAAAACACAGACATAAGTTGTCCCCTATTTTTCTTGCTCTCTTAAATCAGAGGGTAAGAAAAGTCTTTAAGCCCCCCTTCCCTTCCCTCTCCCCGCTTTGCAAGTTGGCTGAATTCTAGAGCTCAGGGAGACGCGAGGGTCCTGGGGTGCAGTGTTCGCCAGTGGTTGTGCACGTGTGTGTGTACTCAGACATAAATCGCAGGAGGTCAAGGTGGTCACCCAGGCAGGTCAGCACAAAGAATGAGACTCAACCACCTGAATGCCTCCCCTCTTCCTTGCCTCCCCACCCCTCCTGTCCTCTCCCCTCTGCCACCTCTGGGCCCACACTTGTTCGGTGAACTGGTTCAGGGCAGCAGCGGGGCACGGGGGCCGGCAGCGTGGGGCCACGGAGGGTGTACCCCTGGAGGAGTTGCTGGGACGCTCTCTGCTGGCCCCACGCCCAGGGCAGTGCTGTCTGCACTGCATTTATGAGCTTCAAACTCACTCACCCACCCACTCGGAGCCCACTCTCCCAGCTCAGAACTGCTCAGTGGCAAACAACTTTACAGAACTATGACTCAGGAGGTCCCAAAGGACCGGGCCCGGGCATCTGGAGGACAGCACCCCCCACTGGTCAGAGGACAGCCTCGCTTCTGTCACAGGTAGATCCTAGGCCTTGCCTCTTCCCCTCCCTCCAAAAAAAGAAAAAAGGGGAGGAGGGAATGAGTCTTACAAGATGGATGGTTCAATACGCCTTCTGGAAGTTAAAAGGCCCAAATAGTCCACCAACTGGAGTGCATGTTGGGAGAGAAGGAGGCTAGTCAAGAGCAGCCTGGGGCCCCCGGGGCAAGGGCACTGGTTTGGAAATACAGAAGGCAGAAGCCAGGACTTCCAGGGTGGGGAGACAGAAGAGCAGGGAAGGTGGGGAGCAGAGCAGTGGCCCCTGTACAGCATTGGGCCCCAGTGGCCTGGGGCTGGTGTCTTCTCCAGCCCTCCAGGCTGACCTCTCTGCCCTGGCCAGGCTCCCTACCTTGGAGGTAAATGATTTGATCTTCCCGAAGAGTGACTTCTTGCTGGTAAAGATGAGGTCATCCTCCACGTCCTCGCCTTCCATGATGGCGCAGCTGTCAGCTGCCGGCAGGTCGCAGTCCTTGAGGGTCGCGTTCATCACCAGCTTGGAGTACTTGTACTCCAGTCTATGTAGCAGGGGGTGGGAGAGGCCAAAACGTGGAATAAGAGGGATGGAGGGGAGAGGTGGGGCTAGCAACAGATTCTTTATAGTATAAACACCTGTTGACCGACACTGCGGGCCCTGAATAGACATTGGTCGGTATCTCTAAGCAGATGTTCCCATACTATGGGAAAGGAGACTGAAGCAGAGCAGAAGAGCATGAGGTCGGGCATACACGATTAAGGAATGCCGGCTCCCACTTCTGGGACCTTTTTTCCATTAAGGCCAGCTGTTTCCTGATCTCAAAACTTAATAGAAATATTAGAATCGTAAAGTCACTTTTAGCATTCACAGTATTAACAGATGAAGGCTACTCTTTGCTTTGCTTCTGAGACTCTAACAGTCACGTATAGACTACCATGTGGTGCCACGGCTGCTCCGCAGTTCGGAGAAGCTGTACACTGCATTTCAGAGGTGTCTCGCCAGAGCTGGTGTCTGTCACCGATGCCAGAAAAAAGCCCCATGAGATTAAGTCTCAGCATTAGGAAGCTATGTGCAGCCACTGCAGCACGAGTTCAATCCCTGGCCGGGGAGGGGACCCACGTGGCCCAGCAGACCTCTCCTGCCTCGCCCGCTGCTCTCCTCAGCAGTGTGTTTCAGTCCATCTGCTTGTTGGGCTCCCCACTCTGTCTCTGGTGAATCCTCTCACCCCCTGTGCCTCTGGCCTGCACCCGGTTCTTGTATGCATGCATAAATAAATCCTTTTTTTAAAAAAAAAACCCATGAATGATACTCCCAGATGTTCTCCTCCTGGCTCAATGAGTCAACCATGCCCACCCCGAAACTCCAATACCCAACCATGTACTTTTGGTTCTTTTTCCAGAAGTAACAGGTCAGGACGGTGAGCAGGATGGCGGTGCAGGTGCCTGCGGAGATACCCACTTTGAGCCAGAAGTCCAGGGTTTTGCAGATGGACACCCTCTGCTCGGGTAGGGAGACGCCGCCCACACATTGCTTTGGTTCTCGCCACACATAAGTAGTTTTCTGTTGGGCAGGGAAACAAGAAACTCAGAGTCCACCTTCTCTGCTCCCCTCTGAAGCCCACACGCAGGGAACTCACCTGGACCCCAGCCACGCAGCTGCTGACGATGGCGTGGTAGTCGGCCGTGGAGCACAGCGGGCAGGCAGCGGCGCTCTCCCACAGGAAGTGAAAGTTGCAGCCATCACAGGTCCCTTCGGAGCACGTGCTGGTGGAGCAGAAAGGAGACCCTCACTTGCTGGGCGGGCCGGTGGACAGGACCTGGGCGGAGTCCTGTCATCTCATGGCTGGCCTGACCCAGCCTTTCCTTGCCAAGCAGTGACCCCCCCCACTCCAGTCTGCCCACCTGGTTCCTAACACAGGCTTGCTCCCCAAACCCCGTGCTGATGAAAGCCTTCCAGGCCCCCTGAGCTCCCCACCCTCTGTGGATTGTTTCTGCTGACATCAGTGGAAGCAGAGCTCGAGACTGTCTGTCCATCCCAGTGACCCTTCAGAACGTCTGTCTCCCGTGCCTGTGGGACATTCTGCAAGAGCCACTTGGATGCAGCTTCCTGGGGGTGCATATGCGGAATGGACACAGGGCATGGAGACCTGTCCCGGGCTTTCGGTGATGTTTACAACAAGAGCGATGATTTTACACTTCCAGACCCCTGCTGGGTCCGAACAGCTCAGTTAGTTGGCTGGTGTTAGTTGGCTGGTGTTATATGGAGAAAAGGAGGTGGGGAGGGGTAATATGGTGTAATCACATTAGTTCCAGAATTCTCCATTTTAATACTCAACTCTTAAACCCGAAACTGGTTCTTTTAGTTATGATGTCCCTAAACCTTCACTAATCCTAATAATAGCAAGTGCGTGCCAGACCCCAGAAGTGCTCAAGTCTCATTGTCTCATTTAATCCTCATAACACCGTCCTGAGGGAGTTTGTGATTTCCCCCATTTCATAGACAAAGAGGTCTAGCGAGGGCAAGAAATGTGTAGCGGGCTAGTAAGCGGAGGGAACGAGTAGGTCTGGCCCTCGGTGCCAGCCACCGTCTACACCGCTGCCTCCAAAATGGGCTGGGATATGAGGGTAGCTCTGACTCTCCTCCTGGCCCTTCTTGACATTTGAAGATTGAGAGTCTGGAGCCATGACTGTCCCCAAGAGCCCACTAACGGATCTCAGAGTCTTTTCTCTCTTGCTCTTTCGCAGTCATCTCTGGCCTCTGGGATAGTGAATCCAAGGAAGGGAGACTTGGTTTCACCCTTTTACCTGGGCAGCGACAGCATTCCAGGGGCAGGTTTCAGGGGGCTGCATCTGACCCGGATAGTAGTTGATCTCCCAGAACCACAGGACTGGGTCACGTCATTGGACCTGCAAAGAACGCCAGCCCCCGTGGGGGACCGAGTCAGCCATCCCTGCCACTGGAGAGCCACTAGGTGAAATCAACCTGGAGCGTTTCCCTTGCTGGGGAAGTCAGGACTTGGGCTCTGGCCTGACGCATAGGGAGGGCATCCGCCCTACCCGCCCTTGTTTGGACCCAAAGAAAGCAGGGATCGGGAGCACCGGTCAAGGGAGACGCGCCCTCTCGAGAAGCCTAGCCAGTGAGCAATGCTGCTGGAGTCTCCTTAGATGGGAGGGGAAGACTCCATTACTTCTCCCTGCCTCTAGGGCAGGCTTGCCCCAGAAATACCCAAGAAGCTGGGAGGGACCAGGGAACTCCCAGCCCTGAGTGCTCCTTGCCAGGCAGATCTTCTTGACCTCGGACATGTTCTGGCTTGGTAAGTAGTAGGTGGCCAGAGAGAGAGGGACACGGCAGAAATTGTGGAGGAGCCCTAGGGTGCACTTGCATTAGCCTGGCCTCTCATCTTCACCTGTAAAAGAAGATCACGTCTGGTATTCCCAAGGACTCCGGGTGGAAAAGTTCGGCTGGGGAGGTGATTCCATCCAGAGTCATATCTGTTGTCACTCCTGCCAAATTAGAGCTCCTAATTAGTTCTCACTGGTAGCGTTAGCTGGCAGCCACTTGCGCTCTCTCAAGACCTGTCAGCATCCAACCTTCCTTCATCTCATCACATCCCTGAGTGGCTCATCAAAGGGTGAGCCAGAGGTTGGTCAGAGGCCCCCGGGGGAACTGAGCCCAGGAGGGAGTAGAAAACGAGGTCAGGAGGTGACACCCCTCATCCGAAGCTACCGCAAGCCTGGCCACCTCACTGTCCCTTGCGCACATACACGTCCACGCTGGCTGGCACAGCGGGGTCACTCACCAACAAGTCGGTCAGCGAGGCTGACAGGCTGCGAGGACACTCCGGCCTTGTAGCCGGTCACCTTCGGGGGGATGATGACCGCCTGGCAGACGTAGGCTGTGATGGATTTGGAGGGAACCGACTCACCGTCAGGAACCCGAAGGTCGGTGACGTTGTCAGTGCACACGGACATTTTCCTACCCTGGGGAGGGGAGGGGAGGAGTGCGTGGTCACTGATGCCCCGGAGAGGGCAGGGGACGGTTTCTGAATGTCTAAATGCCACAGTCTTCCGATGGCATGATGCAGCGGAGTGATTCATCCCTTACCTCTTTACGAAAATTTGGGGTTTTTTTCAGAAGCTAAAAATAAGGACTGAGTGTCCTAGTTTCTGGAACTCTGGCCAGGGGTCCCCAGTCTTGTTTCTTTGGAGTCCCCTGGGGACCCTAAAAGAGCAGGGTTGTGATGATGGCTGCTGATGGGGAATCTCATCTGCCAGCCTCTCAGTTAAGGGCCTTCCTTATCCTCGTGGGTTCTCCAGGCAGATGTGACTGATCGTGAGTTCTGCTGCACATCTGGCTTGGCTGGCATTCTCTGTCTCCTGGGTTCTGTGAACCCACCATACTTCTCTCTGAAACTTTCGAGACTAAGACTCCTAGGGGTACACAAAACCCCATAACTAGCCCCCTCTCTGTCTTGAAGTAGGGCGTTTTAGAACCTATTTTTATTCCTATTTTTTTAAAAAATGTGTCAAGAGAAGAAAGCATGCTTCTTCTTCAGTCTTTTAATCACCCACGCCGAAGAGAAAGCTATAAGATGGTAGGAACTGACACTCTTCCTTTCTCCAGACTTTGTAATAGAGGAAATATTGAGCTGTTGTCCCTCTGACAATGTTAAATTTATAGAGTATCAAAACATAATTTGTTTGCTAATATAAAATCATTTATTTAGTGTTTTAAATTTACGTACTTAAATCTAGAATGTAGAGTTTTCAATATCGCAAATTTTCCTACAGATGGAGTTAAATTGCTGAATCTGGTTTCTCAATTTATTTTCTAGATTGTAAAAAATAGATACCGCGAGAACAGAAAAAGAGCTTTACGTTATCATGAAACAAAGGGTCAGTCTGTCTTTGTAATGAAATAGTATGATACTACACAGCAGGTATTTCTAAAAATAATAAAGGAACAAAGAAACAAAAAAAAAAAAGACATACTCTCTCCGAATTCCCCACTCCGTCTCTTTCCCAACTCAATGAAGCATTTGATACATGGGGCTTAGTTTAGTCTCAGTTCCCAACTTATCACTGTCACTTCTCAGGCTCTTTGCTAACTTCTCCAAAGATGTACAAACAAGATAGAAGCACCTGTGCCTGATCTTCTGCAGATCAGTCTCCTTCTTGACAAGTGCTCAATGTAAACATAAATCAACCTCTGTTCGTGCTGCAGAAGGCGGAGGAGCCACCATACCGAGCCACAAGCTCTAGGCACAATACTCTGAATCTGGTACATTCGAGATTAATTTTCCCGCTGCTGATCCTGATTGGTCTTTAATTTCCTCCCTGTGGTGCTGGTATTATTGCCTGATAGATTTCTTTTTCTGTTGTAAAGGATTTTATTTATTTATGCATATAAGAGTTGGGGAACAGGCCAGAGGGATGGAAGGCGAGACGATTCACCAGAGTGGGGAGCAGAACAGGCAGATCGACTGAAATACACTGCTGAGAGGAACAGCGGGCGAGGCAGGAGAGGTCTGCTGCACCATGTGGGTCCCCTCCCTGTTCGGGGATTGAACTCCTGCTGCAGTGGCTGTGGAAGCCCCACAGTGCGGAGCTCAGCCCCTTGCGCCACCAGGGAGGCCTCTGCCCTATATATTTCTGCCTTTCAATTTTGGGTCTAAAATAGTTGCAGCAGTGTGAAGTGGTGGATGGTGATATTCTTTCCTTACCAGTAAAGCCTTTACTTTTTTTTGCACTGTCATCAAAGATACATGTAGATGAACCAAGAACAGTTTATTTTATCCAGAAACTGTCAAAAAAAACAAATGCCAAGTGCCATGATGCTGAAAACTGCTGCATGGAGGTGGGGAAAAAGGCCACCATCCCCTGCTTAGATCTTCTCATATACTCGTTTTGAAGGAGTCAGGGCCAGGCAGGAGTAAATAACCATTTTACTGAAGTGTTTTCATTTTCCCAAATGTTTATGATGCAAATGATTTCATTTTAGAGGGAAGAGACCTCAGGGGAAATTACCATCAGGTCAGATCCCTTTTCTCTCCTCAGTGCTCCCTGCAGGCTCTGTCCTTCCTCCATCATCCCTCTCGGGCCTCTGGGCCCCTCACGTCCCCTTTCAATTCTCACACTGCCGGCACTTTCTCCCCCTACCTCGTGTCCGCAGAGACTGAGGGTGAAGTGATGGAAATATTTCAGCCCTTTGGAAGTGAAGCTTGGCCCTCCAGCCAGAGAGACGGTGTTGGCCAAAGCCAAGAAGTTGTAGTCCAAGGTCCGGGTGGGCGTCCTGACCGAGAAGGTGCAGTCGTTGTAGCACAGGGAGTGGACCTGGGCGGGGAGAGGACCGTTCAGGGCCAGGTGGCTGCTCAGACAAGACCCAGGACGCCAGGGGAGGTCACAGAGGTGCTGAGTAGTTACTACCCCCAGCTGAGTCCAGCCCAGCTGGGGTGAAAGAAGAGGACGTAAGGATTGGGTGGGGAGGCATAAGGGGTGACTGGGGCTGACGTACATTTGCCATTCAAGTATTAGCACACACAGGATCTGCCAGCCACGTCGATTATCTTTCGGTAACGGTTCAGTTAGATCTTACTGCCTTGTCCCTATGCCTAGATTATGGAACTCTCAAGAGTCAAGGGAGCCCTTTGCCATTCAAACAGAAGACAATGAGGCACTAACTGAAAGAAGGGGGTCTAAGAAAGCAGCTGATTCCCCTGCCCCCAGACTCACTGAAGCCCGTCTTCCCCTCCCCAGGTTTTCTGTAGGAAACTAAACTTCAAATTGGGCTTTATTTTTGGTGAAGCTCACTGTTCTGGGTCCTCGCTGCTCTGGTCCTAGCTGCTCTGGGTTCCCCTACTCTGCAGCAAGCTCACGCAACTGTCATCCCCTCCCATAGCAGCAGGGGGAGCCCCAGGGGAAGGCTGTGGCAAAGATCTAAGAAACCCTAAGAAGGCCTCCCTGCCACACCAGCCCGGAGACCTGTTATATCTGTTGCACAGCCGATCTGTGCAGTACTTGCTGACTACACAAATGGTACCCTCCAGGTACACGTGGCTCTGGCCTTTTAAAAGCATCAACTGTGCTCAAGCACTTTCAAAGTCACGGAACTTTCTTAGCTCCAGACAGTACATGGGCGACGGTGCTGTTTTTCCACTCTAGAAGAAACCACTGAGCTGGAAGTCAGCAGTACCGATTAACCTTCGGTCCCAGAAAAGATGGGTTACCTTCCCAAAGAGGAGGCAGAGCCCCATGATATCAGGCAGAGTTGAGGTAACTGAACTAGGGCCCCCGGCCCCTCGATGCCTTCCCTTCAGGTATCTACAGAGATGGATCAGGTGGCCATAGGCCCCCCTGACCCATCTCTTAAAGATTGTCCTCCTCTGAGGCCTAGACCCTGAAAGCTCAATCTCTAGCTAAGAGCTTGCCACCCACAGTCACGCTGTCCTCTGGGTCCAGAGCAGGACATGTGCTATGGGGAACGCTCGGGCACGAACCCCTCAAGACCCACCGTGGGGGCCGCCTGGGAGGCCCTCAGGGAGGGAGACGGCATGCTGCGGGCACCTTGTTGCTCTTGGTTCCTGGACCGCAGGGTGTGCAGGCCTGGATGCCGTAAGGCTGATGGGCTTTCAGAATGGTGTTAGGGGGACATAGCTGGCAGGTCCCCAAATCCCGATCGATGTAGGAGCCAGCAGGACAGGAGGTGCAGGAGGAGCCCAAGTCCGAGGCCTCCAGGGCACAGGGGCGGCAGTAAGAGGCCACCCCGTCCATCACGTTGGTGATGTTGATGGAGTAGATCTTGGCCATGTCGTTGGTGTACTTTCTGCCCTGGAAATAAGAGGAGAGCAGGTGGAAGCCTGAGACAGCAGCGGCCATCGAATCCTCTGGAAAGAAAGACCTTCTTGACCTTTTTTACCCTGTGATGCTTGGGAAGAGTCTTGAAGCATCCTATTTTCTGTGTTCACAAATGGTAGCTCCTTGTATGCATGTTACATCATTTAACCCATTTTAACACTGCACCCTATTTTCTGTGTTCACAAATGGTAGCTCCTTGTATGCATGTTACATCATTTAACCCATTTTAACACTGTACAACATCACATAGTGCTGGGCAACCCCTTGAGGGCCCTCTGTTCAGAAAGCTTTCCTGTCCTTCTTATTGGGCAATTAATTTCCTATTCTTTTGCCTAAAAAAATGACTTAGTGTCATAGGGAAATATGTAGTAAATACTGCTTTATCTATATAAAAAGCGGGTCTTTTCATCAAAGGAAAAATAAAAGAACTTGTTGAGAAATAAAGGCGGTATGGGAGATACTCTATACCAGGTTATACTGGGTTATCTCTGGGAAGTAGGATTAAGAGCTGCTTCTTCTTTCTATCTTGTAAGTTTCCTGTCATCCACCTGCATTACTGAGACTGAAGAAACCAGAGTTGTCACTGGCAAAACAACCACAGGGGCCAGCACCCCTCACGTCCTCGGGGGCTGGTGGGAGCAGCAGGTCATGTAAGGAGCTGGCAGCGTCCTCGTCTCTGGAAGGCAAGTGGACCAGGCCGTTTACTCCTTTGCGGGCTGGCCGCTCTCTGCTGCCTCTGTCAGGTGCCCTGCCCCTGGGATTTAGGGGCACCCTCCTGGACTCAGGGGTGTCTCCTGGGAGTCTGAGGAAGGGGGTGCTTACTGTGTCGTGGAAAGTGGTCCTCTGGAAAGCCCAGGTGAAGCTCATGGTGGCGTTCTCCTCGACGACGTAGGTGTAGGACTGCTTGCCTTTGGAGCCTTTCCACGTCTCCACGGGAGTGTTGGTCCTAGAATTCATGCCCTGAACCCAAGACAGACATGTGGAGAAGGCGCGGAGGCTGGTGGCGTGCGGGGAGCGGGCGGCCACGCTGCTGCTAGCCGGGCGCCATCACAGCCGGCCAGCCCCGGGCTGAACTGCCCCCATGGACAGTCTGGGCCCTTTCTCTGCGGACTCGCTCCAGGCGGGGTGTGGGCCATGCTGATCCACCCATGGGTTAGTGGGCCAACTTTCCAAGCAGTCCTGGGAAGCCCTGCAGCCGGCAGAGAGAGGCACACATACCACCATGAAGTAGAGCTCGCAGTTCACAGAGCAGATGGTCTCAAAGACAAACGTGATCCTGGCCACCTCTTTGTTCTCGGTGTCTGCCATCTCCGACTGCGGAGGTCTGTGGGGAAGAAATGAAGGGGCAGGGCCAGATGAGGCAGCGCTTCCCGGAGGGCCCAGACAGCAGCAGAGGGCCTGGGAGGACAGAAGTCCCGAGTCTATGGGAAAAGAGCGTGGACTGAGCCCAGTTCTGCCACACTGTGTGACCTTGACCTAGCCACACTGTAGGCTCATCTATAAAATGGAGCTGACGGGCCTCCCTGGTGGTGCAGGGGTTGATACTGCACTGTGGGGCTTCCACAGCCCCTGCAGCACTAATTGGATCCCCGGCCAGGGAGGGGACCCACCTGGGACAGCAGACCTCTCGCCCACTGCTCCCCTCAGCAGTGTATTTCAGTCCATCTGCTTGTTCTGCTCCCCACTGTGTCTCTGGTGAATCCTCTCACCCCCACCCACCATGCCTCTGGCCTATACCCCAGCTCTTGTATGCATAAAATAAATAAAATCATCAAAAATAAATAAATCAAATGGAGCTGACAATATCTTTCTTACTCGCCTCCTATCATTGCAGTGAGATCCAAAGGTATCACAAGGGTGGAAATGTTTTGCAAAGCTCTATTGCCTCCTGGTCCCCACCATGGTGCCAGCCGCAGCAGGGAACCCCTGGCCCATCCCCAGCCCCACGAAAATCCGAGTCTGCAGGTAAACATGACTCCCAGGTGATGCAGGTGATGCACACGCACCACCAACATAATATGAAAACGGTCAGGACTCAGCTGCCTGCTCTGGGATCACAGGAGCTGTGCCTGCTTGAACGAGCAGCTACTTCCGCTTGTAACCACTTGGGCAAGGTGCTCGCGCTTCCAGAAACTGAGAGCTGAGCCAGTCAAGTGGGGCGGGAGGAGGGAGGAAGCACTTTGCCAATTTGCCAACTGAAAAGTACTGTTTGAATGTTATCTCTCCCCCAAAGCCTGAAGTTTGGTCACTTTGAAAGGTGGATAGACCTGCTCAGCTCTGAGGAATGGAAGTTAAGGGAAAGGATGTTGGTCCATTTTGAGCTACTGCCAGCAGCTGAGCACTGTCGAGGATGGAGAGGAGGGAGGAGAAAGTTTCAGTGGCTCTTTAAAGCATTTGTGAGCAGGAGAGCTCTGGAAATGCACTTGCGGCTTTTCTTTTGGCTGTAGCTGTTTCCCTGAGTCCCGGGGACCTCCAGCTTAGCCCCTGTCTACACAGCTGTGCTCCCAGAGCTAGAAGGGCTGCAGACTCCTCAACCTGAGTTAGTTCAAACTGACAGCCTGCCCTTTATGACGCCTATAGGGACGAGGTGACGTTCCCGAGTCCACAAAGGCGTGGAGTGCCAAAGCTCAAGCTCTTTCCAGCACACCACAGTACCTGCCATAGTATCTCAGGATACTATACTAAAAACAAATCGCCATTTTTGTCCTAGTGAAGCAGAGGTACAGGGAGAGGTCATAGTCCCAAGCTGGCATCTACCTGCCTTACATCCTCTCTCCAGAGCCCCCCACCCACGAGTCTGACCGGACTGTTTTCAATCCTGTGGCTGATCAGACCGCAGCACCAACTCACTCATTGCTCATACCTGACTGGTCCACTGCACGACACAGGCACCGAATCCAGGGGCCTCTCTGCTGCCTGCAGCTGGCGGAGCCACAGCACTGGAGCTGGCTTCATGGGCCCTGTGCTCCTCCCTGCAGCCCTGAACCAGGGGCTGCATGCCCCGGGGCGGCGTAACAGGGGAACCCCTGGTTCACCATCACTGCTGGTCTCTACTACAGCCTGGGCCCCAGTGGGGCCACTTGGTGGCAGGCGATAAAATGCCCTCCACCCGCTGGCCCTTGCATGCCCGCAAGCAGAGCCGAGGGGCCAAGTGCTGGAGGAGGTGGCGGTGCACGTTGCCGTGGGCAGCAACTCTGGCGCAGGTGGAAAACTGCCACCAAGTTTCCAACAGTGCCCTGGCCTCCAGTCTCTTGGATTATTACCATGTGGATTATGGGAACAATTGCTCTCGATCTTCTTGCCCCAAACAAAGACGAACTGTCTATGGGAACTTCTGGCCAATTTAAACGCTTGTTTTTGTTTTTGTTTTTATCTCGTGGATGCTGAGGCGGAAGAAGATGGATAGCATGGAAGAAGCTGGATGGGAGGAGGGAGCAGAGTCAGCAGGGGCCTCGATGAGGGCCCTGGCAAGCAGGCAGCGAAGCCTGGTCCGACCGTTACCATTACGCACCCCTCCGTCCAGAAGAGGTCCTTTAGCCGAGCCCTCTCCTGTCCTCCCATCCTCCCAGACCCCACCTCCACCCCGTGCTCCATAGCAGGGGCCTTGGATGTGGTAAGGTGACTGCAGGGTCACTGGAAAAGTCATCAGGCTTTTTCGCCCTCCCGCCATCGGTGTGATGACAAACACCTGCGGTCCTGCACGGTGCCTAAGTGGGCATGAGCAAGTGGGCGCACCTGGGCTGAGACACAGCGTACAAGGGCGGCATCACGAGGACGCCAGCAGAGGAAAAAGAGAGAGGCAGCAGCAGCAGCAGAGACATGAGAGGCCAGGGAGCCCAGAGAGTGAAGATGCGCCGGGGGCTGCCAGCCTCCTGGCCCCCCTCCCACTCCACTGTCTGCGTGTACCTGGTCGCCTTCGATATAAAGAGCAATAAAACCCTATAAAACCACCGAGGGCTCCAGGACTCCTTGACCCATCTGCTGGAATCATGGAGAACTTGTCCGTGCCTAGCTGGCCCTGCAGTGACTTTGGCTACTCACCTAAATCCTGACACAACCAGAGTGAGGATCATGAAGTCGTTGTCCGAGGCTCCAACCGCTGTGTAAATGTGGTCGCCGGCCACCTCCCAGCCTGCAGAGGGAGAGGAAGAGAGCCAGGCGTCCTCAGGGCCAATAGGAGACCAGACGACACGCTGGAAGAGGTTGTCCAGAGCCACCAGTGCCCGGGTCCCTCATTGCTCATCTGCCACAGGCGCTGCATGGGAGACCTATGGCGCGTGCGTGCATTGCTTCTAACGCTCCTCTCTCTGCCTCTGAAACTAAGTCCCGTCAGGACAAGCCCACGAGGAGAGGAGCGTGCAAGGGATGCATGGCGTGACCAGCTCATTTTCCCCAGACTTCACTGTCATGAAACGTGGGGCTGAAGGGCCCCTGTGGAGCAGAGGGAGCTGACAGCTCACGTCAGGGCTGGGCCATTACCTGTCATGCCCTTGTACTCAAAGTTGATGCCGCTGAGAACTGTGGTTTCCATGTTGGCGGGCAGTGTGTTCCACCATTTGTACTCGAATCCCACGGCAGGCTCAGTCCCGGCTGG
Source organism: Galemys pyrenaicus (assembly GCA_019455555.1). Taxonomy (NCBI): domain Eukaryota; kingdom Metazoa; phylum Chordata; class Mammalia; order Eulipotyphla; family Talpidae; genus Galemys; species Galemys pyrenaicus. The sequence goes on from JAGFMF010011828.1 coordinate 386,138, forward strand.
ACAGTGGCTACAGTCTGCAGAGACCACAAGACCCCTCCTTCAGCAGGAAGGTGCCACCTGGCCGAGCTGCCGTCGCACGATGGGGCAGGGGTCGTGGGTGGGCATACAGGGCGGCTCTCTAAGCACCACTGCACGGCGTGGCAAGCGGACGCCAGAACATTCTGACGAGCCACGGCACGAACACGGGCCCTTCCTTCCACCCTTCAGCTATGCCACCTGCCCAAGAATCTTTCACAACTTCCGTGTCTCCTCTAGTATGGCAGATGTAGTTCGAATTGTTTGTCGTGTTGTCAGTAAGTGCACCTGCGTTCACAGGCCCACACATCCCCATCCCTGACTCTGCAGCCCGGTCTCAGGTTCTGTGTTCCGCGGGCCATCCTGGCTCCCCAAACCTTCTGCTTCGTGCCCTGGACACACCTGGGAGCCTGTGCGGATTCTGACCTGCAGACAGGGCCCACCTGACCTCGCTCGCCTGAACTTAGTGCTCAGAGGTGTCTCAGCCCTACCGCCTCCCTTGGAAGGGCAGTGCCTGCTTCTAGCTGGCCACACCGTGCTGAGGGGCTCGCCCACGTGGGTGATGCGGGAGAGGGTGGTGTGGCGGGAGCAAGGGTGGAAGGGGTTACCGGAGCCGTTGGAGTAGGAGCCGTAGGGGCAGGGCTCGCAGGTGCTGCTGTTGGTCTTGAAGAAGCCGGGGTTGCAGGGAGGGCACAGGGTCTTCACACCAGAAGCAGGCAGCTTCACCGCCCCCTCCAGGTCCTCGCCACAGATCTTCGGCTGGGCCCATTTGTACATGAGCTGTGTCTGCAGAATCCGAGTAAGCTCAGCTTAGCCTTGTGGGGGTTAGCGCATCTTCAGGAAGCTACCTTGAAGATGGGGGTGAGGATGGGGGGTGGACCTGGGCTAGGATGACAAAGTGCGGAGCCTCGTTTATTCTCAGCCCCTTGCCCAGTGCCCAGTACATGACTGTGCTCAGTAACTCGCTGCAGGATGAATGCTGACTGAGGACAGCACCCCTAAACTGTGACAGGGAATGGGGTGGGGGGAGGTGTCTCCAGAAAAATCCCGATTCCAGTGTCAGTTTTCCACATTGCCATGTCACGGAAAGGCTGAAAATCCCAGAACACAGAAGGGCAGGGAGTAGAGGGGCTGACATAAACGCTGGGGAAAGAGGAGCAGGGTGAGGTATCCCGGTTGTCTTCCAAGTGTTGACTTTTTCATCTACTCATGAACATTTACAGACAACCTGGTGCACCTACACCACAGGCCTGGTGAGGCTGTGAGATAACTGAGAGCAGAGTTTGGAGGACGTGGCTGCCTTGGTGGTGGGTGTGGTGTGGTGCCAGACACATGAAGGGGTGACTCTGCACCTCTAAATCATACACAGTGACTTACCCCGATGAAAAGTGTTACTGTTACCCCGATGTAAAAATAATAACTTAAAAATGGAGGCAGACAAACTGAAATCATAAGACTGAGCAGAACCAGGACGGAGGGAGGCACAAGCACGGGAGACTTCTCTCAGGCAACCCTGGCCAGGTCATACCCGGGTGCGCCCCTTAAACCCTCCTGCTTCAGGGCTCCTCCCTGAGCCCTGGCTGGTGCCCCCCACTGGCATCTAGAGGCCCCAAGGGCAGAGGTGGGAGAGCACACTGCAGATCTAGAAGGCTTGGCCAAGCCTGGAGGGCAGACAGTCACAGGGGCTGGGTCAGGGAGAGGGTAAGGACAAAGTAGGGGTGTCCCCATTTAATCAGTGACTCAACTGAGGCCAAGAAAATGAAAATGATTACAAGGTCACAGAACTGAGCCTCAGATGCCGCAGACAAGACACTCTCTTGGCTGCTGGGAAAAGGAAGGAGGCGCCACACGCGAGTGGGAGGGCTGGGAGGGGAGAGGAGACAGCTATGAAAACAATCACTACGGTCCAAATGACACTTTTGATCATGATGTGATATACACAGATGTCAAATTATATTGCCGAACAGGGGACACTTACAGTGCTATAACACAGTGCTACCTCAATAAAAATTTACTGTAAAAACGTATGTCCTTTTAACTCAGAAATTAAAAAAAAAAGAGAGAGAAGCAATCACTCTGAAGGGCCATCCTTTACCCCATGATGACTCAGCAAAGGAAGAACCCAGCCAGCCCCCCTGGCAGCAGACATGCACCCTAAGAGCCCAGCCAGGCTTAGCACTGACGGCAGGCGCCTGGCTGCTATTTCTGTCTCCTGCAGAGGCTCTGGGGAGGACACAGGCACTTCAACTCAGCATGTGATCGGAGACAGGGCCCGCCCCTTGTGCCCCAGCCAGCCCTGCTCCCTCACTGCCATTCCTCAGGCTCCTCAGGGGCCGCCTTGCCATCCCTGCACCCACTGGGTGGGCGCCCTCTACGGGTGGGCACACCCACTGTGCCCTCTGCCTGGAAAGTTCCCTTTTCATCTCACCTGGTCACAGAGGTCACCCAACCCTCGGTCACCCTCTGTCTCTTAGTTCTGTAATTCTGTCTCATTTTTTTCTTCCTACCGCTTACTCCAATCTGATCTAGTGCACCCCCCGTTGTTGTTTATCTGTGGTCTCTCCCTCCCCAACAAGGACGAAGCGCCAGGAGAGAAGCCATCTCCTCGGTTTCTGGACTGTGTGTGCAGTGCCCAGTACAGTGACTGACCGAACGAACGAACGAACGAATGAACGAACGACCTCCTCTGAGAGACCTTCCTGGGCCCCCCTCCAGCTGCCTCTGGCCCATCTTCCTCTTCTCCCCTCCTCTCCCATGCAGCACCCCACCTCCACCCCTATCGCCTGAAGACAGGCCCTGCCCTGGCCGTCCCTAGGTCTCCAGCTGGACCACAGAGCCACATGGCAACTAATACTCAGAACACACTTGCTGACTCAATGACGAAAGTGAACTGGCTGTCAGAAACAGATCATATATGAACGAGCCGTAGAGCAAATGTGGCAACACCAGTTTCTGACCTGAAAACGAATCAGGTCACCTCATTTTTGCCTCCCAGTGGCCCCAGGGTCATTGTGGGACACGCTGGGGCTTTCTCTGGTGCCAGCCCTACAGATGGCTAGAATCCAAACGTGATAAAGGCCAAGGCGTAGGCAAAGAGGCTCTGAGAACTCACTACCCACCTCTCCGTTTTCATCGCAGGCCGTGTGTGTGTAGAAGTAATCTTTATCTGTACAGGCTGGGCGTACTTTGCAGGTGGAGGATCCTTTTTCTAAATTGTAAAAGCAAAGACAAATATTTGAAGTTATGTGAGAGAGCAGAGCTCCTGACCACTTGCTAAGCCGCTGGGGTGCGCCAGTTGTACATACTGTGGGAAAAAGCAAATTCTGCACACTTGACCTTCCCCTGGCCTCAGCAGCACCCTTCCAGCCTCTAGACCCTGCTCCCCCCCTCTGGTGCTGTAGGAAACCATCAGGCTCTTGAGGAGAGTGGATGGGCCACAGGACCAGCGGGGAGAAGGGCAAGCACCAAGTTCCCTGAAACCCGACATCTCCTGCCTTCATATCCTTAATTCCAATTCTTTGAATTTCTTCTCAATAGATGCCTAGAATGAAGGTCTTCCACCTTGGAAATTTCCCCTTCTCCATGTCTCCATGCAACCACCCTATAAAAATAAAGTGATCATTTTCTCCACTTAAGACAAGGTTTCTTCCTCCCTCCCCACCCCACCCTCTTCAGCCCTAGGCTATTGTACCTTGACCTGTGTGGTGGGAACAGCGCTGTTAGCTGTTGTTGTATTGATTCTGCTCTCTGTGTGTTTTCCTGTCTATGTAAGCTTTGTTTTAACCCTATGAGCCCCCATAGCAAGGGCTAGTTCAGTGAAACCCTCTTTAAAGCAACAGATTTCACCTTTTTGGAATTACAAACCCTTTTAGAAATTTGAGAAATGAACTTATTTCCTTGTAACTCTGCCTGATGGCTTGATGAGACTTAGGGAGCTCACTTTGCAATATATACAAATATCAATGGTACTGAATACCAAAACTAATATAATGGTATAGGTTGATTATATCTTCATTTTAAAAAGAAAGACCTGTTCCCTCTATCCAGAAAAATACCTGTCATTTAAAAACGTTTTCAGTGAATTGACTTTCTTCAGAATAAAAACCAGTGCTTCATAGAGCATCAGTACACACCACTGCCACCATCACCTCCACTACTCCTACCCCCGCTAATATGACCCCTTGTCACCGATAGGCAAGCACTTGATAATGGTGAGGGTTGCTCTCTATTATCCAACAGACAGTACAGTATAGCAGAATGAGATCTTAAGTCAGACAGATCTGGGTTTGGCTACCACATCATTATTCAGTGGCTGTGTCCCTTTAGGCAAGTTTCTTAACTTCTCTGAGCCTCAGTGTTCTCTCCTGTAGAGCTGGCCTGCAGGAACCAGCGTGTATTTGGTACATGTAAGGAGAAACTTGCTAAGTACTGGTAACAATCATTGCCTGTGTTTGTGGGAATTATTTGTATTTGGTAAGTGTCACTGGATTTATAATAAGGATTAGAAGTCTCTTCTCCCTTCCAGTTATGGGCTGTTTCTCAACTGATTCTTCTTCCCAAGGCACCAAATGAATTTCTAGATCAGAGAATTCCCTAATTACAGCCTTGTTGGCTTGCCCTGGGGAGTCCCCTCAACCATGAATCTCCACACCTCTTCTGTCCCTGTCTTATTAGCCTGGGCAAGAGGGATCTGTGGGCTGAGGAACAGCTGGGGTCTTTGCAGCTCATTTACTTGTTTAATAAGCAGATAAGGCTTCATTCAGCATGGAGGATCCAGCGACTCCTGGTCCTGACGGACTTAGCAGGGGGAAAATTGGGGAGAGATGCTGAAAACAAGCCAGTTCCTAGGACCTTGCATATTGGGTCTAGCAAATTGCAAGTTACGAGTTAGACAATGCATTCCTCATAAGGACCTTTCTCTACTTAGCAAATATTTGCTTCACCTGATACCATGAGTCCAAGTTTCAGCAAAAAAGGTCGCACTGTTTACATGCAGACAACTCCTAAGGCATTGTAATAAATGATTAACCCAAATGCTGAGGCAGACCTCACTGTCCTAGCTCAGCTTTCATCCAGGTGTTTAAGTTGGATACGAGTCAAGTTTGAAAGATGTTGGCCGGGGAAGTGCCAAGTGATTCCAGCAGGACTGGCCATGGGCAAAACCGTAAGGAGATGAAGTTTATCTTGGGGGCACCAGCTCTTCTTTCAGTACCTGCCTCCTCCTTCCAGCATGGTCTCCCCACCTCTAGCAGAACAAGGCTTTCATTCCACCCCATTTCCTCAGAGGGCATTTCCCTTGGGAATTTAAGTGGCTAATGAACACCAGGTCTACCTTGCATCCTGGGAAAATCCTTTATTTATTTAAAAAAGATTTATTTATTTATGCATACAAGAGCTGGGGTACAGGCCAGAGGCGCGGGAGGTGAGAGGATTCACCAGAGACAGAGTGGGGAACAGAATGGCGCATCAACCAAAACACACTGCTGAGGGGAGCAGCGGGCGAGGTAGGAGAAGTCTGCTATGTCATGTGGATCACCCCACTGGCCGGCGGCAGGGATCGAACTCGTGCTGCAGTAGCTGTGGTTTGCTTCAGAGTGCATTGCTTAACCCACTGCGCCACCAAGGAGGGCTCCCTGGGAAAGTCCTTTAATGTTTCTGAGCTGCTTTTGTTCATTTGGGAATGGGGACCTCACTCCTTCACTAGGCTATGAGCAATCCATGAGCTAGCGTGTTGCAAATGGCCAAGTACTACACAAGTGACTTGTTATTGTTACATACGGCAAGCGTATTTTCACAGTAGAAGAGGACAGCTGGGATGGGCAGGCCCCAGCTCAAACCCTAGCAGAAAGCCCAAGCCCTGGCACCGAATGGCTCTCGGAACACACTTATCAGTGGATGACTGAACGGTCCCAGGGTCTTCTGTCTTGTGTCCACTCTCATCCCACACTAGGCTCTCCTCAGGCTCTCTCTGCATCTTCCAACCTCCCACTGGTTGGGAATCGAGTCCCAAAGAAATGTCATTCTCTTTGCATCCCAAGCTGGAGAGGTCAATAAACACTTCTCCCAGTCTAAGGGCTAGACTGAGAAGCTGGTGGCAGACCGAGAATGGGCTCCAAGAACTCAAACCCAGGCAACAAGTGTTCCCAGGCAACACTTCCATAACAGCTCTCTGGGTAAAGATCAGTTGACACGGAATTGATCAAAACATTTCTAGGCAATTTTTCTAGAATAAACCACTTTGCCATTCAAACATTTGTGCCACTGCTGGGCTGGAGAGAGAGCCGAAGTCTTAGACTAACAAAGACGGCCATTGAGAGAGCAGGGAAGAGAAGGAAGAAATTCAGTTGGAAACAGCAATGTAGACTTATAGATAAAAACTTCCCGCAAGAGCTAAACATTCCTTGTTCTTGCTGGAAACTATACCCATTGGGCAAGACGTGTGTAGATAAATAGGGCTTCTGTTTTAGGAATAGTGTAGAAGTAAGCAGTTCACAAGGCCAATGGCTGGTGTTGGGTTTGCAAACACAGGCTACAACACCTGTGTGAAGGGTGGGTGTGTCTCTGTAGAGATATGAGGGGCGGGTCTTCTGGAGAGAGGGCCTTGAGCTGCGTTTGTCTATGGTTCTGTGTGAGAAAGGAAAAGGGGCTGGGTGTGAGTGTTTGCAAGGGAAGGGAGAAGACTCCTCTCCACACTTGTTTCAGAACCTGTCTTGCAGATGGGCCCCAGGCCAACCACTGGATCACCTTGGCAGAGGGCCCCTGGGGTACTGTCCAATCGTGTCAGACCCCTGCTGTCCTTGAAACTCCCTCAAGTCGGGGCCTCCCTGGTGGTGCAAGGGGTTAAGTCTCAGCACTGTGAAGCTATTGGCAGCCACTGCAGCGCAAGTTCAATCCCCAGCCAGGGAGCGGACCCACATGGCGCAACAGACCTCTCCTGCCTCGCCCACTGCTCCCCTCAGCAGTATATTGCAGTAGAGCTGCCTGCTCTGTTCTCCACTCTGTCTCTGGTGGATCCTCTCACCCCCCACCTCCCCACCCCGTACCTCTGACATATATCCCAGGTCTTGCATGATTAATAAATAAATCTTGAAAAAAAGATACTCCCTCAAATGACCAGGTCTTCTTTCTGTGTTGGGGTGCTTTAGGAAGCTACCAAGGGGAATAGGCTGTTTCCAGTTGTCCTTTTATTTTCCTTTAGAGTAGTGGTTTTCAAAAATGTGTCCAGGGAACACTTTTATTTCCTGAAAGTGCTTGTGCTTTCAATTCAGTGGTTGCTCAGGCTAAGAAAAGATTTTTATTTCCAACTTCAGCTTTTGCTATCAAAATGTTTCACTCAGCAGCAAGCCTTATGGCTCTCCTAACTTAACATTGATAATAACTGTTACCTATTAGCATATATCAATGTATGCCCCTTTATTTAGTTATTTATAATTATGATATTACAAGATTTTGTTAAAAAAATTTCACTGCTTAAAAAAATTGCACTTTCCCTTTATATATATATATACATCTATAATTTTTAAAATTTTACAATATTTGCTTCCTTTTCTCAGGTGTAGTCCCCATAGAATTTCCACCACCAATTCACCCGTGCACCATCACCACGTCCCTTGTGCTCTTCCTTCAAGAGTGGGGAGCAGAGCAGGCAGCTCTACTGCAATATACTGCTGAGGGGAGCAGCGGGCGAGGCAGGAGAGGTCCTTTGGACCCCTTTCCCTCCCCCTCCCCTGCAGACTGTCTCTGATTTGTAGCCTAATTTTCTTAAACCTCTAAACCTGGGCTTTTTTTTTTTCTGCCATAGCACCATGCACTTTTTATCAACTAACATGCTATATAATTTATCATCTATTTATTGCTTATGATGTTTACTGTCCACGGTCTGTCCTTCCCCCCGTTCACTGTCTGTCCTTCCTCCACCAGAATGTCCATTCTGTGGGCAGAGCCTTTCTCTGTTTTGTTCAGGGATGGATCCCCAGCACCTAGACCAGGGCCTGGCAGATAGTAGAGAATCAATAAATATTTATTGAATGATGTAAGTTTTATTTTTAGAGCGATGGCTAAAATGTGCCCTGGCAAGGCAGTTCCAGGGTCTAGGAAGCAAGAGTTTAAGAATTACTGTCTTCGCACAAAAACTCTGATTCAAAAGAATACCTGCACCCCTATGTTTATAGCAGCACTCCTTACAATAGGTAGGACCTGGAAACAACCTAAATGCCCAAAAACAGATGAGTGGATCGGGAAGCTGTGGTACATATATACGATGGAATACTACTCAGCAATCAAAAATGAAAA